>WTXK01000187.1:0-85391 GCA_025769895.1 Lactarius psammicola
AGTAGGAGGGGGGGGGGGGGGATTATAGAAAGCATAGCGTACCAGTAGGAGATCAGATCCACCAGTGAATCCAAAGAACCGAGAGAGGCCATGATCAGAGACGGACAGCGTGCCAAGTTGCTTCGTAACTTCATCCGCTCCTTCGTCTTCGCTTTCTTGGGGCTGCTCGTCGGGTTTATCGGTATCCACGAGGATGGATCCCTCACAAAGGAGGGGGTGCGGCTCCGAAGAATGGCTCGCTTGAAGCACGGCAAGAGCATCCTCTAGCTCACGAACTCGGTCGCCCATCTTGGCGATCCGACGGTGTAGATGTTCGGTAGCGGCGATAACGAAGCTTTTTTATAAGTCGGTTACCAGTCAGATTAAGGATAATATGATTCAAGCATGAGCAGAGCCATACCGAGTTCCTTGTCCCGTGGCAAGACTACCTATATACCAGGGCGGACAGGGCCAGGATCAGCACGGTTAAGAGCGAAATGCAATATGGATGGGACACATACCATTCGGACATAAAGAGGCACATCCTCTCCTCTAGAAAGGAGTTATCAATACGACGGGGGGATCCCAGGGGAGAAAGAACATAGTTAAGTAGCCACATACCTGACATGACTGGCATGGAATCTGTTTGTCGCACTTAATTTTAAGTCTAGGACAACATGAGAAGGAAGTTCGACAAAGAGCGTGCAAGGAGAGTGTGAGTAGTGGGGGTGGCCGATCACGCACCTCCGACACTCCGCACAGGATATTTCTCCGCGGTTCCTTTTCATCTCAATTTCCCGAGAATACATGCCGTCCTGCCGGAGACCTGTGGCATCGCGGTTTACTTTGCGACGGTCTGAATGGGGTTTGGAAAGATCAACAGGCATGTTGCTGGCGGCGAGAAAGGTTCATTGGTGATGGAACTATTTGAAGAGCTTAACTTGAATTGCTGAGCACCGTGGGAAAACTTATACCAACTAGGGTCTTCGATCGTAACCATCCCAAGTGAGGCAGTCAGTCGGAAGCCCGCCGAGTCCAGGTTGCGCGTGCCAGTGTCACGGTGACCCGGTTATCTCTCTCTTTGAATGAAATACCTGTACTCTAACTAACTCCCATAAAGAAAAAAAAATAAGACAACACCCAAACTTCTTTGAATCTTCCCGTGCCTACCGGATCACCCTCACTCTGCTTGTTGACGCTGTTCACTCGTTTAAGAGCTACACAGCGATTCGGAATATCTCAAGGCCCACAGCATCTCGGCACCACGATAAAAACTTCTTTGTAGTAGTGTCACGGCACTGATACACAGCCCTATGAAACGTCTCTCAGTCGAGGTGAAATGCAATGGACCCCGGGGCATATGGGTTACAGGAACTGTAGTCCTCAGGTACACGACCAACAAACTGGAAATATTTTACGGCGCTTGACTCGGCGCTTCATGACCTTCGACTCCTCTTTCCCCTTTTAGCAAATCCAGGCCTCCTGCTCGGTCTCCATCACAGAAATGTCACATTCTATCACGGCTTTCAAAGATGCGTACATGTCTGTCAAAATTCAATTGACATAACATGACATAACTTTCTTACAACGCAGCAATCGACTGACTCCAATTCGCAAATCCTACCAAAATTATTGCTGAGATTCTTCGGTTACCTCCTGCACTCCCCATCGCGCACTCTCAACAGATAACCAGGAAAACTCCGACGAAAACAAAGGAGAGTATCAAGAGTCACACCGCATGACCACGGCAGATGGCGGGGGGACAATATCGGGAAGGGACAGAACAGAGTGGACAAAGATCTCGCGTTGTCCGATCTCTTCAAGCCACGCGGATCCTGCTCTTCTCACACGTACCTTGGACACCCCGTGCCTTTCCGGTTTCGAAGGGGAGAAAAGGTGTAAAAGATATGAATTAGCTGATGTCGACGAGGGATATTGCGGCCCGTGTAAGCGCGATGACCAGCGCTTGAGTTACTGACGTTTAGGAACTTGATGGATCCACGGCGAGCTTTGACAGGGTGTCGTATGATGGCACAACAACACCTTTTGTCGGACAGCAAAAAGCACCGAGATGCACCTCGTGGATGGCGCCTATCGATTGGGAGTTGAACGCTTTTCCAATGTACCCAAAGCACGCCCAGGAAAGGATGGGGGTAGCCGGGGACCACTTGGGGTATGGGGGAGGGGATTCCCCCTTCTGGATCGCATATGCCGTTTTTAAAACGAGGGTAGAGGCGAATCCGCTACAGCCCGCACGCAGCCCCACTGCCCCATATGATTTAATCACGATCCAAAACGTCCGCGGGCCATGGCTATCACAAAGTCTTGCGCTTTCCACACATATTCCTCGGTGTTATCCGCCGTCCCGTACCCAACCTTACCTTTCCGTGCTTAGTACCAGACTCGTGCTGGCTCCATTCTCGAGGACGAGGAAGCCAATCGTTATTACGCCCCCATGCTTCCTCGCGGCGTGGAGTCATCCAAACACGAACGAGAATCACCGGTGTGAGAATGGTTTGGCTATGATAGCTAGGCCCCGTTTGTGTATGTGCTCCATTACGGCCTTGCCCCAGTGGTGCCATAAATGAGGATCTACATTTCTCACAATGCGAAACAATATGCAGCAACGAACAAGGGAATACCTGTCACGGGCACCGTATTTACGGGGGTCTCGGTGAACTACGAGGGTTCTCAGTCAGAACGAAGATCCAGAACGACCGGAAGATCCAGAGAACGACCGTGTGGGACTGCTTTTTGAGTTTCGGGATATTAGGATGCTCATTAGAAGCTACCTTATTTTACCACAAGTCACAAGTTGCTCACTGTACGAACAACCCCGTGTGAATGCGCCGGGCGGGTTGTCGCCCGCCACGTCGCTCTCGCCCTATGTCTCTCATGCTCGGTGTTGTATTGGGGAGCTGAAAGCCCCCCTCCCCCCTCCACCACGCACGGGTGCCAGGTGGGACGAACTTGAATGGCCAGAAGTGGTCAGCGGACCCTGAACCGTCTGTGCGGTACAAACACCGTGACCTGGGACGCCGTTTTATCGAGCGTCAATGATAAAACCTGCTTTTGGCACGCTCGAAGCTTATTCTGGGCGCTTTCCGATGCTGTACTGTACTTTATCGTAAAGCAACAATTTGTAATTGGCTTCGTGTTCATGTTCTGTATTTGTAATTCCGAGTGTTCTATGGAATTTGCTGACCGCAGCCAAGACCGCAGCAGTCACCCATCCTGACACTGAATATTTTGAAGGATGAAATTCCCCCGAAGGTGATTGGTTAGTTATAACCCTATTTTTGACCAAAAGTATCCATTCACAAGTCCTTCTACAAGTCAGCTAAGGCCACCAACGAAGCCAACAGCAGAGTGGATATCTAATTTTATCGTCCGTCTGTGATGAAATTCATCCTAATTTATGTTCACAGTGGGCCTTGAATCATTCTTGGTTCGGGGGCCTTTTTCTTTTGTCGTTATTTGGAATTCGTTCACATGCGTGGCATGGTACGCCGCTTTTCTATCAAGTTTTCTATTGTACCTCTACGGCCGCCTTTTGCACCCAGCCATGGCGACATGTGGCGGTGGAACTACTGGTCGCCATCGTCCCATTACAATTACAGTAAAAATAAAGATTACTGTAACTTCCACAGCAACGCCCACATGTGGATGGGTGGGTCGTCTGTGTCACAGAGAAAATAAATCAATTAATTTTTATTTTGAGGGCGCCAATTCCGGCGCTTGGTAATCGGCGCCTAAAGTAGGTTACTTCCGACGATGACCTTACAATGTAAACAGGAATTCAGCCCACGGAACCAAGAAAGGAAAGCAAGGGGGAGATAAGGACCATATTACCCCACCTGTTCGACCTATATGTATTAGAGCGTCTCGTTTGAGGGTGGGCAGAAAAAAAAAAGCTGGAATGAATCAAAAGATGATCCGGGCTGTCCCAGGCCATTCGATTTTTTTTGCTTCATAAAAAGCTTGAACGACATTTTTTTTTTGTCGATCAATTTGGTGCCATGTGTGTCAGGATAAGTGCCACGGGTGGTTGGGCGCTAACCACAGTGGAGTCAAAGACAGACAAGGACTCCAACTAAGTTAGTACAGTAGTGGCGCCCCGAGAAATGCTTGGCAAACAAACTACATAATGTGCATTCGTGCGCAGTCCATGTTACATACAGACTAAGTCTGGGATTGAGGGAGTTTTGTATTGGATCGACCTCCATCAGGATTGTGCAACGTCTTCTTCCATCGCTACGCAATCTGACGTTCGGGCAATGAGCTGCCCTGATTTGGGCGGAGCCAAGAGAAAGCGGTGACCGACGCAGAGAGAGTCGGTAATCTAGGGGACTTAGCCAAAAAAAAAAAAAAAGAAAAACTGGGAGTTGTTCATCAATGATGAGCTCGTCATATAAAAGGCCTACCTCAGCTTTCAAGCCCCCTCTGAGTATCCCCCCTCCTCATCGCTGGACCTTGATGCCTATTGCATGCTCTCGACGACACCGCCAGCTTCATCTTCAGCTACTGTCACACTATGCCTCGCGCCCCCCGCCATCCGATGACTGGAAGGCAACAACGTCTTGAGGCTCAGCAACTACCCCTATCCAACCCTTATGCCACCACCGGCAACTCGATTACCGATGCCGACGCTGACCTCAACGACGAGTTCCTCAGCGAGCTCGCTCACGAGGAAAGCTGGAGGTCCCGACCGCGGGCCCAGATGACCGACGAGGAGCACGCCGCCTTCCTCGAGAGAGCAACGAATGTGCCTTCGGTCGCTCGCCATTGGTGCAAGGGCACTAAGCGAAATGTCTTCACTATGGACAGGAAATGGAAAGCGTACGTTCGTCTCGTTAGGCACCTAGCATTAGGCTCAGCAAGCTGGCTTGACGACTTGAACTCTCAACAGTTATTGCGAGAGGTATAATCTTGGAGATCCCGAGCTGGCATTGCCCACGACGGACAGAGCGAGAGCAATGAGCTTCCTCACCTTCATGTGCGCCAACTATGACATCAACACTACCGACACGCTTTGGCAGTACTTTCGCACCTGGAAGCAGCGTGAGTTTATTGTTATCATCTTCAGAGTGTCTTTTGTCTCAAGCGTACGTTCCCTTTTTCTTACCACAGCGTATCACCATATCGTTGGGAAGGAGTTCTGCGCGTAGGTCGTTGCAATGGGCTGTTTTGGTTCTTCGAAAAGTCACAAGGTAGAGGCAGCGAACGGTTGAGATTCTTCCAGGGTCCACAGGTTTGCATAGAGCTGTCATACGTTTCAGTTCCTTGAATTAGTAAGTGCGACCCCTTTGGCCATCGAGGCAGTGTAAACCGAGGTATGGACTTTTCTTTTCCTGGTAGCTTTGAAAAAGTAATCAAGAATACGCTCGCCATGCCGGGGATTCCTTTTTAGTACACATTACTTGGTTTTTAGTCGAAGAGTCGCGAGCAGGTAAGTCGGATACCTCAGGAAGGTCAAGTCGTCTCACTAACAGGTACCCAAACCTCGGAGGCTGCGTTAGTCATATCCACGCACACTCGTTGGAGAGTCGTGGCCACAATCTCAGTCAGCTTCGACCAGAAGAAGAAAGAGTACATCGCACCCTAACCAACGGCAACGCAAGTCCACGTACTCTCATGATAAAAAAGCAGGTCTCTTTTATACGAAACGTGCAGATTGTGGTAGTAAGCAGTGTGTTCTAGCTCGTATTAAGCGTCCAGTCGTTGTTCGTCATGCATGCATGAACCCTTGTTGGTTTAATGTGGTATGGAAATAGATTGACGCGCGATGAACACTTGTTAAGATGCCGTTCGAGGCTCGGTTCTCTAAAGCAAGATTTGAAAATGTACCTACTGATCTTCGTCGTGCTTCGAGAGGTTGCGTACCTAGACATCAATCATCCCAACCTTCGACGAAGCTACCAGACACAGAGGCTACTCGTCTTGTAATTCGCTCAAGTCAAACTGCAAAAAGGACAATGGAAGCAAAACGATTGAACCGTTTACTTAAGTCGACTTACAAGCTTGTGATTTGGCTAACACCGTGCTCACCTACGAGTGCAGGTCAACCTACGGCCGTATCTTGCCTTCTGAGAATACTTAGCAGCGGGTTCCGAGCACGTATTTGGATTGGATTGGATCGTTGCGACAGGAGGTGGAATAGATTCAAGTTTCGGATGCTCGAATGTACGTGGTTTGAAGCTAAAGACGAATTACAACGAGATAACTTCAAGTTTCCGACACCCAAATGAGCAGACAATAAACTCGAAGGCGCACGGATGAATCGATGCTTAACTTAGTGGTGTCATTGAACGTTCAGCTTACTTATCGACCGTCATGTCATGTCAACAACAAGGGGTAATATTCATTTCGCAGTACAGAACTAAAAAACATGCATGGGTTTTGGGGTTTATACGATCAGCGAAAGGCCCGAGCACATCGAGTGCAAGAAGCCGCACGAACTACGAGTTACAGACGAGACGAGGACATTCAGACGAGTACGCAACATTCAGGAAGCACAGAACCGACTTTGGGTGATATTGCGACAGAATACCGTAACCGAGCTGGGCACTTACTCGACGATGGGGTAGAGGAAGCAGCCGGGGAACCTCTCCTTGATGCGCTGCTCGAGCCAGAAGTACGGAGTGATGTACGTCATATCCGTCTCATCAGTCGGACCTCCACCGCCCGTAAGAATACCGATGATGCGCCCATCCCTGCCGATGACGATCGCGCCAGAGTCTCCAGGGTCGGAGAACTTGTTGTTCTTGAGGGTGGACGTGTCGTAGCCGAGGACGACGTACTCCTCGGAAACCTGGTGGATGCCGTAGTCGGTGTAGTGGCGAGTAATCGACTTCAAACCGTTGACGCGACCAAAGGTTGTGCCAGTCGAGCGGCCATTCTTGACGGCGAGCAACGTCTTCACGTTGTGGACGTCGAGATCCTGAGGAGCGTGGAACTCGGACTCGGGGACGACACCTTTGATCTGGACGAGGTCGTCCTCGGGCTGCTGGTACTTCTGGCGATCCTGAGGCTGAGGGAACATAAGGTCTGCCCACTCGACAGTCCCCGTATTCCCGCCTGTGGATGTGAGAATAACGCGTCAGTCAAAGGTGGAAAGGCAAAGGCAAGAAAAGTAAAAAAGGACGAACCGACGTAAAGCTTGTTCCCGAGGAACTTGTCCCAATCAACCATGTCCTCATCCATCAAGATAAAACTCCAGTCGTTGGTAAACTTGTGCTCGCCGACGCCGACCTCGATCTTCTCGCAGTGCAGGACGTGGCCGAATACACGTTGCGCAGTGGTGGTGCGATACTTGGTAACCTCGGTGTGGAGCTTATCCGCCTCCTCGATCTTGTTCTTGGCGGCGTCGATCAAGTCCGTGAACTCCTTACGTCTGTTGGTCACAGCGGCAGGCTCGCCCTGCACCGGCTCCCCAAGCCTCTTGCGCTGCCTCTCCCAACTCGAGACGGACACGGCCTGGTCGCCGATGAACTTCATAAGAGCCTGAACGGCGGTCTCAAACGCGCCGGTACCGAGGAGAACGATATCCTCCCTCGCCTGGCTCTCGTTCTTGCGAGTGTAGGTCTCGTTCTCGAAGAGGGGAGGCGGACAAGAGACGTGGGCGCAGGTGGAGAGCACAACGCGCTTGTCTCCCTCCTTGCTGCTGAGGCGGTAGAACAGACCTCCGGTCCCCTCGAAGTGAGGAGACTTGAGGGGCGCGATGGAGAGACCGAGAGTGTGCGTGAACGCCTTGCGAAGGCCAGCGATAGAGTCGAGGAGGGGATCGAAGTTCATGAGCTTGGGACCAGTTCCGCGACGACGGTACACGGACTCGATGAGGGCAACCTGGATCTCAGGGAAGCCGGCAGCGCAGAGGATCTCGTCGACGGCGTTGGCAGCCGTCACAGCAGCATCGTACGCAAGGGAGCCGGGCCTGACTCCAATGGTGATGACGAAGTCACAGATGAGAGCCGCCTCCCCAGCGTTGGCGTATGCGAGAGGGTTGACCGCGTTCCAGTCGACCTGGAGCTTGTCGAGGATGGCGACGATGTCCCAAGAGATAGAGCCCCAAGTAGGCTCGATGCCGTGGTAGTGGATAGGGCGGGCGGCACGGACTAGCTTCTGCTCCTCGATACCTTCGCGTTTAGGCCACGCCGGCCCCGTCTTATGGATGCACGGGGTCCCGGACCCGTGAAAGTCGGTGTAGGCGTTCTCGTACGTGTCGGTGAGCCTGGTCATCTCCTCGGTGACGACACCAGCCTTGGAAATGAGAGCGGTAAAATGCGCAGTCCATTACGCATACGGAAGCTAACTCTTGATAGCCTGATAGCTTGATCCGTGGAAAGGGGTCACACAGTCGAGGCTGACCGCAGCAGGCAGACAAGGCAACTGATGCGATGCTCTGTAAGCAACTTTGCAGTGCATTAGACTAGTAAACCCGTAGCCCCGCCGGTGCTTCATTGCCTCCTTTCCATACCTCAATGACAGCAAGTTTCCCCATGCTGTATGTATCGGATACCGGTACAGTTATAAATAATACAGTATTTTGAATGATGGATGGATGGAACGAATACAGTAGCAAATGGCGAGTTTTGCCGGTTGCCCGCATGCTTCTCGCCCACGTGTGGACTTACGTTACGGGTGCCCTTGGTACCTTCGCAGCGAGATCCACTTCGCCAAGGCGCAGCGCTAGTGCAGCAACCACCGCCACGATCCTAAAACAGATCTCAACATTCCCGTTCCACTTTGGCCTTGCCTACTGTACTAAGCTCACAAACCCACACAAGAGACTGGGTGAAAAGAGACGAGGATCCACGTGCACTTGGTAGTAGCAGGTAGTAGTAGGCGCATCGTATCGTAGGTAGTAGTAATAATAAAAATCTTCTAATACATGAATGGAGCACAAAAGAGATAGATCGAGTGAAACGAGGAAGAGATGAGGAGAAGAAAAGGGTGACATTGTCCGTCGTCAACTCGACCAGGATCCACCAGGGTGTGTCAGGAGGCGCGAATCTACTGTGCAAGGCGTACTATAAGTTATTTGCCGCCACTAGGGGAGAGCTGGGAAGGGCTGTGTGACTGCGGCGATACACAAAACACACATCCACATCCACAAAAGCAAGCAACCCCCGGAGCTACAGAGCCGCACACAGTACCCCTGTTATCCACCTCGGCCGCCGGGACCGTGCCCGCCGTCTTCGCTTACGCCGGCGCCGCCACCGCCGCCACCACCACTACCGAGCCCGTCTCCGCGGGAACGCTTACTCATCCGCGGGCTGCGCGGTGCGTCGGCGGCGCCGGACAAAAAGTCCAGCCAAGATGAGGACGAGCTCGAGTCACCTCCGGCGCCACCGGTCGTGTGCTGGTGGTGCTGGTGGTTGCCGCTGGCGCCCCCCGCGTGCGTCGTTGGCGCAAACTGCGGCCAGTCGAACGTCAGCGGCGGCGCTAGGAAGTCGAAGTCCGGATCGAGACCTACCCCGCTTCCGCCCGCGGGTCCAAACACGCTCGCGAAGAGGTCCTCCGTGCTCGGTCCGAAATGAGGCTGCGTAATCCGTGGCGGGTGGTGTCGCGGCGAGGAACTGTACCCCGCCACCGCCGCTGAAGCCGCAGCCGTCTGCAGCAGGTGCAGTGGTGGCCCTCCGCCCCCGCCCCCACCCCCACCACCGGCCCCGGTGCTACTGACGCCGCCCCCCGTGGGTGAAGGGAACGACGCGGGGGTGTGCAGTGCGCTGCCGTGTGGCAGCGTTGGCGAGACGTCGTGGGAAGAAAAACCAGGGAAGAAACCAGTTTGGTACGCGTGTGGGTGTTGTTGTTGTTGTTGATGGGGCGGTTGCGGTGGTGCGGGGTGCGGATGTGGGTGGGTCGGGAAGGCGCCAGAGATGGGCGACGGAGCGGCGCTTGAGGGGTCATCCATTTTGGCGCGCTTTCGTGGATTGGGGGAAGGTGCGGCATACGAGGATGACGAACTCGCGCCGCGATTGCCGGTGGGATGGGGTTGGTGGGTGTGGCGGTCGGCGGAGACAGGAAGAGTCGGCGATGATGTGGGTACGGTTCCTGGGAGGTGGAGATGAGGACGGAAGTCCATCTGGGAGGGACGGATGAGTCAAGCCTCTGAGAGGTGGGAGGAGGTGAATGTCGGACGCACTTCGGATGTTGTCTTTGGTTTTGCTCCAGAGGGCTTGCCGCTATCGGGAATGCTCTTACCCTTTAGGCCATCGTGGCGCATATATGAGGCGGTCGGAGAGTCGTCGGCATCAGCGTCGTCGTCATCGTCGCCCATATCATCCAAGCGGGATAGGTTTGCACCTCCGGTGAAGTCATGGGGCGTACGGAGATCACGTTCTCCGTCAAACTACGGCAGAGCGGTGAGGAGATATGGGTGGGAGATTTTTAGAGAGCGCACTCTGATTTGACGCTGAACGAGGGAGTCGATATCGGTTGAACAGTATTGAAAGAGCTTGTCTGGGTGACCGTGTTTGCGCTCTGTGTAGACCAAGGCGAGAGATAAAAATAGAAGAATGTTGAAACGACTATTTGCAAAGAAAGAAATAGGAGCGAGACGCACCAAAGATGATGACGGCGACGTCGACGGAACATAATACACCGAGCTCGTACGCTTTTTTAAAGAGGCCGGTTTTGCGCTGAGGGAGGTGATGGTAATTTAAGAAAGTGAGGAACCTATTTTTGAAAGCAAAGTCTTGGCAGTCGCCACTTGCCTTTAGAAAGGTGACGGACCGGGTTCGGTCGTTCTAGGTCGATGCATGTTAGACAGGGACAACCAACGGTATCAACACCAATACGACAATGTCAGAGCGCGACAACGCAAGGAGCGCGGACAAGGGCAAAAGAGAACATGAATATTGAGATTGTTACGAACCGTTATGGGCTGTATGGCTATCTTGCGTCTGCCCATTGAATTCGAATCACGGAGGACTGAGGTGATGGGGTGGCATATGAATCCCTAGCAGTAGGAGAAAGGAAGAGGAAAGGAGACAACTGTGTGTGTGTGGGTGCGAATACGAGTGCGAGGGGAAGATGGGACTGAGAAGCTCCTCCGGCTGTAGACTCTTAGGGTATCCCTGAGAGAGCTCACCTGGTCCGCTGCCTGAGGCTCGACTCGCAACTCGAACTCGGGCCTCGGTCGCGGCACGTCTGATCCCGCGGCCGAAATCAACAATCGCAAATCGCACCGAATCGAATCGACCGAATGAACTCCTCTCCAACTCCGTTCGTTTCGTTGTTGTCCATCCCCTCCCTTGCCAAGAGCTGATCTGGTGGCGAATCGTAATCCCACTCAACGTCCCAATCTTCGTTTGCACCCGACTCTACTCTTACTTACTGTTAAGTTCCCTTCCAGTCACGGATATGCGCTGGCGTAATACCTAAAGTCGTCGCTTCTGGCGCTACCCTACGACCTCCGCTTAGCACCTTACCTGACGAGCCCATTTTCGTTAGGTCCCCGATCAAAGACCGAGAAGTTCCTTCCCCTTCTCTCTTTGTGGCTCCCTATCTAACGCCACCTTCCCGTTCCCTTAACAATCAAAACAATGAATTGAGAACATGCGATGGCATGGCTCTATGTACTGCTTCACTTTTTGCAACCTGCAGCTTCGTGTGCGCCACCCCGGTTCAGTCTAGTCAAACTTGGCCCCTTCAGACAATTTAGGGGCACGCAACCCGCGACCTTTTCCCGCGCGGGACGCCGCTCGTCCCACGGGCCTCTTCTCCCCTCTCAGCTCTTCAACTCGCCAAGCCACGGGAATCCCCCCGCGTTAACACGCACACGCTTTTGCTTATCTTCTGTGTTGCCGTCGCGCGTTGTACACTGTATATTATGTTCTGAGAGTCGAGATCGAACAGTCGAGTCCAGCATCGGTCTCACGCTCTCGCGCTCGGGTGCAGTTGTCGCAATTATTGCGCGTTCATCGGTCGTTCTTTGCCTTGCCTCATTCATTCATTTGTTCTCTCGTTCGTGCGTCCGGTTCGACTCATCCCCCCCCCCCCTCTCTGCAATGAGCGCTCCGATGTGCTCGAGCTCGAGCTCTCTTCCCACCAACTGCAGATTCTCGCTGCCCCGACTCGCCGCCGGTAATGTGGCTATTCGGTTATGTGACTGTATGCTTGTGTACCCTCGCGGTACCGGCTCGCAATTGGCGAGTCGCCCACTCCGGCAGTTTGGTTTTCTCTAGCGAGACATTCCCTGCAACCCTTTTTTTTTTTTTCCTTCTCCATCTGGCTTTGACTTTGACTCGGTTGATTCGCTTCCTCGAACGCGGCCGCACGTGTCAACGTTTTGTCACCTGCTTCCCCCTTTGGTCCCGTCCTGCAATGCGGTCTTTGTGCTATCATATGGCGCTGGTTGCTCTTCTCTCGTGTCTGGGCCTCGGTGACCTGAAGTCGATTCTTTCTTGGGCTAGTAGTGCAGTACACCCTCCCCCCCGCTTCCCCGTTTCATTGTGCTTCTCAAGCCGAGATGATGTTTCGCAGTAATTCATTTCCAACCAGTAATAGTTCTATCACCATCTCATCAGTCTTTTTTTTCTTTCCTTTGGACGACAAACCGTCCCGTCGTGATCTGAAACTGTAGTACCAAAGTTTACGCCGTATCTGGAAGGCTCGAACCGAAAGAGAATAAGCTTCTCTCGCTATCCAACTGGGTCGGTCTTCGGAAAAGAAAAAAAAAAAGCCGCGGGGTCCGGCACGGGGCAAATCTCGGACTCCGGGTTGGACGCGGCGGATGCAGATTGCGGATGTCGATCGCTTGTGATCTTTCCCCGTGTGGGACGCGGCACTGACAAAGTGCGCTAGAGCTGTTGCAACGGCAACGGCAGGCAACTGCACGACTATTCGTTTAATCTGCCCACCTCCATCCGTCCGTCAGTCCGCTCGTCCGTTCGTTCTTTCGTTCGTTCGTTCGTTCGTTCGTTCGCGATGCTAAGCAGCAGACCCTGAGCGAGCACCGTTCCTATCCGCACGGCGCGTCGGCACTTGGTCGTTCTTTCGTCGTTGGGGGAAACCTCGCTCGTTCTTGGGTGCTCCTCCGATATTCTCGTGCCCCGGGCCCGGAGATATTACACGAACAGAAAAACCCCCTTCAAGCTATCAAAACCTTTTATGTACATCTTGTCGCCCTCGTGCGCACCAATATACAAGTTGCGGGTATGTGGCGGATCTACGGAGGGGACGTCGAGCTGGGGCTGGGCTGGGGCTGGGGCAGAATCACCTCCCCCCCTTGCCCTGCCCCGGTCTAGAGTTCGATCTGACCCCCTTGCATCCGTGTCTACCCTGGTGCCACGTGCATGTGTGGGTGGTGGCTGTCGCCCTTCCTCCACCTTGCCACTTACCCTTCTCAAGAAAGAATGTCGGTGATTATTCGTCGTCGGTTTATCTTGGATTGGGGTCTCGTCGAGTAGCCTTAAGCTGACAAGGTCCGTAACCCCCCCCCCCCCTACACACACACACACCCCTGCACTAGCCTGGCTTTTTTTTTTCCCGTGTGCGTAAGTGCGCGAACGTGGTGGCCCGGGGATGTCGCATACGTACGCATGTATGCGCCTATACCTTGACGCACTCTTCGTGATTTATTTTTTTAAAAGTGAAATACTTTTCTTCTTCGGTCCATAATCGTAATTCGTCCTTGGGCCACCCACACCATTTTCAGTCTGTCGATTAAAAAAAAAAACGATGGGCAATTTTCCAAAAAGCACGGAGAGGATACAGGCAAGTGACCCATTTGTTAGAAAAGCCGAAAGGAAAAAAAAGGCGTCGTGCTGGTACCGTACTACGTATCGTAACTGTGGGTCGGTACCAACGCGATCAAACATACTCGGTCGCGTTGTCATCGGGTTGGGTGAGCTACCGAGATCCCCCCGACGAACGATAGATCCAAGGAGCACCGCCCATGTTACCTCGATGAGCATCATAGTACGACTCTCATAATTCGCTACCATCTAATGTTTTGTCCATCTGGACACCGTGCCGCGGGTGAGGAGAAACATGTTACATACGATAAGCACTGAAATTGGCGCGCCAAGCTGATTGCACACGCGGCTGTCGCGACCTGGGATGGGACAACACAGAGAATCAAAACGTTGTTTTTTTTTTTGTTTCAAGAACCGTACTCTTCTCCCAATGATCTTTCTTGTCGACAACTTGCAAAGGGGAGCGGCAGTGGTGGTGATCACGATCGGCGCTTACGGTCCGGCTCGCGTGTCTTACCGACGATGGTGTGGTACAGGGAAGTTGTGGAGAAACATCGGTATGCCCGGGTCCGCGGCGCTCGCTTTCTGGGCACCAAATCGAGCACCTGAAACGTCGAGACTTGGCGTGCTCAGCTGGTGTACTTGTACGTGCCTGTTGGTGAGCACACATACACAACTCACTATATCCGTCTATACTATCCTCCATCACCTGCTGATGGAACATAGTACCCCCAGGATCTACCTACCGGCTCCGCGGAATTCTGGGCTTTGGCAGACCCTCATACAATTTTTTGACCAATGTAGTAGTGCTCTTCCAGTGGCCCCTCCTAGAACATATATATGAAGAACACGCCGGTAGGCTCCGGTCTCCCCCAATAGTGAACTTTATCATCCCTGTTATCATCGGCAGTTGACTTCGTCTGCGTGTTTTCGTGTTTCCCCTGCTCGATGTAATTTCAGGCTGCTCTTTTCAATGTCGGGCCGGGGCAATCTCACCCTGTCGAAGAATGTGTGCTACTTGAGCGCTTTTTTTTTTTGGCAAATGCATTCTTGAAACTTGGTTTTTTGAACGCGCATCTTGCGAGAAGTATATGTGCCAGTGTGTGCAGTGTGTGTGGCGGGGGGATCGCTATATTCTTATTATCCGAGAGAGTAACTGTCCAGTTTGCAACTATTCTCCGAGTCGGCAATACGTTCTTGCAGCGCCAGTAAAATTTATTTGTCTTCCCTGTCTCTTCGTGATTTTTTGCAGATCACCGCGTCAGAGGTCGTCGTGTAGATACGGCATCGCGTTCTAGTCGGTTTTTGTTTGTTTATTTTACAATATACCCTCCAACCGTCATATTCCCGTGCCCTTGGTACTTTGTCAGCGGACTGTCCCTCTTGCCTTCATCACTTTATTGAGGTGTTCCGATACGGGGCCGCGACCAAAAAAAAAAAAGCTTACTGACATGGGTGCCAAATTGGCTCGTGGTAGCGAACATGTTCTCGAGGCCCTCTGCCCTGGGGGGACGATGTCGGTCCAACAGGGCGGCCGCCGAGGCCCGCCAAAAAAAAAAAAACCTGACGCAGACCTTGTCGAGCTGCGCTCTCAGCAAGGTCCAGGATATTTACCAAAATATCGGTGGGACCTTGTAATCTAAGTGTGTATCAAAGTTATACTAGAGGGTTGGACCGTGCCCTCGTTCCCCACTTCGACGCCTTCTTACATGGTGCATCCGATTACCCGTGGGGCGCTACGCATAGTTTCTGTCGCGTTCGAGGTGTGGCGCTCACTCTTACCGAACCTTCGCCGCGCTGTGATGGACTGAAATCGACTTGGTGGGTTACTATCAGTATCCCTTCATCGCTGTCGGGCTTCTGTGATGTATCTGACACTTCATGATGCGGGTAAATCGCGGCCAATGCTATAGGACGCGATGACTTTAGTAGGGGACAGGCGCCGAAGAAGCCATCAAAAGTCAGCTGTGGCCGCCGCCGCCGCCCCCACTACGATACACGGCCACACACGGGCATGTCCGTACGCGGTGCAATGCATGGTATGGTTTCGCTGAACGCCGAAACTCACTGACTACTTTGGGTTCTGCTGCTATCAGCGATCATTGTGGTGACGCTACTTCTTCGACACGGGCTGACAAATTGGGGTGAGAGTGCCAATGCGTCGCCCGGCGTGCTCGGGGTTCCATTGAAATCTTGCATGACAGTCCCACCCGGAGCAACGGAAGTAGCGAGACGCTCGCGCTCGCACGGAGCCCTTCACGCTCCGGGGCTTACTCGGGTCCCTCACGTCTTCTAGTACAAGAGATAATGAGGCGTCTTGGAATCAGATGCGCCGACGGATATTCAGCGGACCATGGGACTAGCTAATACTGCGGCGCAGCCAATGCTTGTACCCAGAGGCCAAGCGCTCGAATCTCCAGGGTGGATTGAATGTTCTGCAGAGATCAGAACAAACTGAATTCCAATGGATTTCATCGTGCAAACAGCAGGCAACGATGGTCTGCTAGTTAATTTTTAAACGGGGGTAGGGTGTATGTATAATGATAAAGATATGTCAAAAAAAAAAATCCACAACGGCTAGATGCACTCTGCTTCTAGCACTTGATAGAGGTTGTCAGGGAGGGACCGATGTTGCGGTGATAGAGCTACTTACGCATACACATGCCTGTGCGGATCGTTGAGAACTGCCAAAGGATATCAGTGTGTGGCCCAACACGACGATAAGCACAAATGGCACTCGCCTTGAAATGGGGGCCGCTGAGCACAACGATGTCACCGTGGACCATTGTCACGCGGAGGCACTCTTTCCTCGGTTTACCGTTCGATGACATGACGTTAGGATCTGAGGGGACAGAAAGCAACGCGATGTCGGCACCGAGGCAGAGTAGGACGAGATGTTTGGCGCGCGGGCAGAACGTTTGGATATGCTGCAGGAGCATCGAGCAGTACGCCCTCAGTGACAGTCCGAGAGCGACAGCAGGGGCGTACGCACCTTGCCGTCCGAGATCCACGCATGCACGCGCAGCGCCCGGACTTTGAGGGGCCCGAGGTCGCGGCAATACGTGTTCAGCGCGCTCTCGACGAACACCGCATGCTGGTCCCAGACCCTGCGTCCATTACGGCCGAGCGCCGGGTCGTCCCCGGACTCGATTTGTGGAGTGGAGAATACCGACGCGCCGATGCTGCGCTCGATGCGTACGTCGCGCTGCAGCGTTTCGAAGAGCGCCGAGGCGTCCCCTTGCAGCAGTTCCCTGTTCCCATTGAACACGTGGCGCACGTCGGCGCCAGAACCAGGAGGACGAAGGTTCGAAGGGGCCGCAGAGGGTCCAGAGTCACCGACGGCCAAGTGATAGTGGAACAGACGCGCGCCATCATCAAATGCTGTGGCTGGTTCTGCGGTCGTCGGCGCGGCCCACTTGTCGTCTGGGACGACCGTCGCAGAGTTGACCTTTCGATCGCGTGTGGAGAACGCGCTGATTACCCAGCCGGTCTCCCTTTGTGGGTCTGTCCTTGAGTTGCACGCGCTGCTCTCACAGATACGATGTCGAAGAAACCGTTGCACGTTGATGCGGCCGCACACCGTACAATAATAACCTGCGGGAAAATTACCGATCGCGGTCGAGTTCTCTGTGAAGGGTGCGAGGAGAGGGAGCGGCAGCAGCAAGCGAGAATACCTGGGAATTAGTCCCGTTATTGTTACGGTGGCGTCGTGCCGCGATTCTGGCATGGGAGAGGCGGCACTCGCATTCTGAGAAGGTACGAACAAGGGATGCTGGTCTGGCTGCTGGGGATCCTCCGGTTCCCACCATGGCCGCATGGTACGCGCAGACCACTCATCGTCGGTGCCCTGCTCGTCGTCCTTGAGCTGGTCCTCGCCCCCGGCCACCCATTCCAAAGAAAAGCGCCAGGTACGTTGCACCGTAAGCGCCTTCGAGTTGTTACTTTGCCACTGAAGTGTTTCCACCTGGCGAAAAGACAGAGAGACCCGCAATGAACTGAAACCGTTTTTCTGACCGAAATGACAGACATGAAAATTCACCTTGACCTCAGATACCCTAAACAACCCTAACCAGAAGTATCCGATCTCCGACGGGAGATCCCAGGGAACTAGCGGTGAATTGCGCGCAAGCACCGGCGAGACAACATTGCCGAGCGATAGGGTTGTCAGCAGGGCAGAAACTTCGGGGGGAGGCCGTGGAAAGGGGAGTTTTTCGCTTCCGGGGGGTACTGAAACGGAGCAACTGGGAGTTGCAACAGGATTCGGCGCGGCCCGGTATTGGGGAAGAATTGCGCTGGGATGAGCCGACTCCGAGGGATCGGGACAGACGGGACCCGCCTGCGATGAATGGCCGATGGGGTGCTCCCGCGTAGATAGCGGAGTAGGACAGGAGAGCTCGGCGCCGCGGGATTCGGAAAAGTCACATTCAGGGTCGCAAGCAGAAACACCGCCAGGTGTGGGGCCGTTTGCACGTGAATGAACGAGTGAGATCTGGGTATCGAAACATGGAGGACCATCCACGCGGGTCGCTTCCGCAGCGGGACAGTCGCTAGGAGGACAGCCATCAGGGGTGACGCCTGCGCCGCAAGGCATCGAAGACGCAGCGAGCTGGCCACCAACGTTAGTACATCTATCGCGGTCACATCGAAGCTCCGGCTCAAGAATGGAAGGTGAACGATCCAAACCGCTACTGGGAACGTTCATGGGACCGACAAGCTGGGAAGGGGTAGCGCCCGTGGGGCTTTCTACGCCGATACGCGGAGGGTCCTTCTCACCAGAGGATGAAGCGCTGGTCTTGGAATTCGGGACCATATGCGATACTCCATCGTCGTTGAATAGTGGGTTGGAGGGGTTTTCTGGTGGCGGCTGCGTATCCACAATTGTGTGCCCTCCATCGGGGGTCGAGTTCTGGGCATTTGAGACGGAGGGCTGGTCCGGAGGATCAGCGAGAGGAACTTCGGTCTCGCGAATGCTATCGGAAAGATCCCGGGTGAGAAAAACGCCTCGACAAGAGTGGGGCAAGCAGCGGAAGGGCAGCAGGGGGGAGTAGGTGAAGGGAACTCCCCATAGGGAGAGGACTCACACCGAGAAGACGATCCTGCGGCTCGCCCAAGCATCTTTGTCCCACCAGCCCAGCCCAGCGTCGCCTCTCTCCCCAGAGAATATGAGCGTAGGGTATTCGAGATTTTCCCATGCAATGCCGTCCTTGTTTTTCGCAAGCGCAGGGAGCGCAGCCAACAGCTCGTCTTTGCTCTACCGCGCTGGGGATCAGCAGTGGAACGTGCGTCGAGAGGGGGGCTAACGTCTTACACCGGCCCACACCCGCGGACGTGAACTTGGGGCGGCAAGTCTTTGCGTGGGGCACGCACGGCTCTTTGGGGGTTCGACGACACGCCAGGGTGATTTTGTGCGCAGACGGTTATTTCGCGCAGGGCGCGCTAGGCAGCGTAACGGTGGGATCCACAGTGCGGGACCAGGATGGTGAGGGAGCTTACCTTGAGGGACAACGTCCGTATCCGAGATGTCCTCATCGGACGTGTGGTGACTCTGTGCCCTAAACCTTTTTCGTGGCGATGTGCTTGTGTTCCTTGTGTTTCCCTCAATGTGGGATATGCGCGCGGGTGTCTTAACTTTAGCATTTTTGTCTTTGCTACTAGAGTATTGCGCTGTCGCGGGGATGGCAGACGTGGGCCGAGGCACAAATATATCGACATCGGTATCTGACGTAGGCAACAAATAATGTCAGACATGTGCGTTTTGCCCCCAGTCCGGAGATGGGACCCACCCGTTGAAGCCCCCTTCTCAGAGTCTTCCACATACGATGACCCATCTTTGGATTCAGACGCGCGGGTTTTAGCCTTGCCTTTGCCCTTGCTTTTGCCTTTTCCTTTGCCCTTCTTACTATGCAGGGGTTCTTCTGCAGGTAAAGCCCTCTTCCGTGCGCCGCGCAAGGGGTACACAAGCGAGAACAAGGGTACGTCAGAGCTGGAGCTGGAGCCGTCGTCTGATGACCACAACCGTCAGATGCAAGTTTGCAGCCACTCAGTACTAAATCCGTGCGTACCCATCAGTTCTGAAGGGTCGTCGCCTTGCGGCGTGAGGTCAGAGAGGTCTCCAGAAAAACCAAGCTCTTCTGAGAGCGGCCGGGCTGGCAGCGGCGCAGATACCTCAGGTATCTTCGGTCTCGTGTTTCCGGTCGTCCACTCGACCGAACTCGAAACTGGCGCCCATTCCATCGGTTGCGCGTTCGTCATGGGTTGTGTTTCATCTACCATTTCGTCACCCGAGGTGGGCAACGTCGTCGCCGGTTCCGCATCGCCCCGTGAGGTCTCCTGCGGGGGTGCCGCGGTCTCGCCAAGCGGCGCCACTCCGCGTGGCTCGGAGAAGCGAGGAGTACCGTCACGGAGGCCTATAAAGGGAGTAGCAAAGGTATCAGACAGAGGTTTGGATAGCTTCTTCCTGAAGAGGAATGGCCGTTCGCATCAGACGGAAGGCCTACCTGATGGAACTTCCTGATTGACGACACCTAGGCCGGGCCCGCATGAGTTTGAGTTCGCTGCTGGAGCCGTGGGCCGCGGTATGTGCGTTACGCCACTGGCCGCGGAGGTGGCACAGACGCCCTTGCCCTTGATTCCTGAAACGGAACTGGACGCGGCTGGAAGCTCACTGGGACGAATCTTCCTTTTCCACGAGAGCTTGTCCGTGTCTATCGGGAGCCAGGCAAAAAAGTCCACCAATTAATAGTAAGTTTCACACACAACACAGCGCGTGCGCTCGACTCGCGTACACCCAAAGAGAGAAGAACACACCGTCGTCGTCGTCCGACGGAGCGGCGGAGGTGGCCCTCCTCGCACGCTTGGGATGGCCAGCGTCGCATGCCTCTCCGCCGGCGACGGTCACGCGTCGCCCCCGGCTCTGCACCAGCGCCGCCGCGAGACTGCTCCTCATAATCTTCGAGCTCTCGTCCACGCCAATAAGCATCCTAGCGGCAGCCGCGGCCCGGCCCGGCACTTCCTCTGCCGCCTTGCGCTTCCCTGCCCGCTCTCCGGGTGGGAGGGAGACAGCCAGCGCTATGGACGCGGACGCAGAAATAGATGAGGACGCATCGTGGAGGGGCGGCTGGGCGGTCTGCGGAACGCAGGGCGGCTCTTGTGGTGCGCAGGCGCGCGCAATGTCCTTGCGCAAGGTTGGGCGCCTGTTGATGTCCAGGCTGGTGCTGACGGACGACGAAAATGCCGGTCTGTTGGGTATGGGCCGAGCTGGGAGGAGCCAGCTGGGTTTGGGACGTTCCGCGGGCGCTCGTGTTGACCCAGATGGAGCGCGAACATCATGGTCCTCATGAAGACCTGGTAGTGATGGCGCCGGTATCCCAGTGGTTACTCCCACCTCCTGTACATGTTGCCTGTTGCCTATTGCCCGTTGGGGTGCAGAAACGGATTCATATGCCTGGCTGAACGCCATTGAGGGCACGCACGACGACTTGACACACCCGTCGCGGTGGCAATAACGACCGCCAACGATGTCGCGTCGCGTTATTACGTGTCGAGTAGCCGGGCCGGGGACCGTCACGTCCCCTTTCCTTCTCTGAAAGATGGCAATTATGGTTGTGCCTTGGGCTGTTCTCCATACGGAAGACTACTGGAAGACCGATGATGTTTTGGAACCGGAACACGATACGATCACGTGTATAGCAGAACTGGCAGAGGGTCACCGCGACCCCACATCGACTGCGGCCTCAGTCCTTCCTTCCGCCTTCCCTTCCTCGTATGTCCCCAAATGCAAAACCTGCGCAAAGTGCTCTTTATTTGATTTTCTCGAGCGATGGTATCACCAGGTCGTTTTCTGTCCGTGGAGCCCCGTTATTACCGCTGTTGCCCTTGCCACTCTCACGCATCACCTCCTACACCCCACGCATCTGCACGGGAGCCCTACCGTGACACTGACACCTAACAATCGCCGGACCTCGCAGTTGCCGCTGCGTCCACATCCTTCTTCGTCTGTACACCGACCCATTCTGATTAATGCCGGTCGCTAAGCCGCACCTCTTTCCCACACGGTGCACTGTTCTTCGTACGCTGAATTAACTGTCCCCGGCATCCTCTTCCCTAACATCCTCCAAGCGTCTATCGCGATCCGCTCTCGCCCCTCCCTCCCTTCCTTCGCGCCAACGCGGACACGAGAGCAGATAGCACCCAACCTTAGCGCGGGTGCAGGTAGCGCATCGGACCCACGAAGCCTCGTACAGTCCTACTTACTCGTATCCACCAACTTCCTCGCCTCGCCTCGTCGCCCTCAGCCTCGCACGACTGCTCGTTTGGCTCGCTCCCGCCCTCCTCTCGCCATCGTCGTCAGCCGCCTATTGGACGTGCGTCGGTTTTTTTTTCGTTCTCTACTATCCTTTTTCTTTTATGTTGGTTGATGCATGGACTATTTTTCTTTTCGGTGGTCATGTACAGGTCGTTTTTTGCGCACTGGCACAAGGTGAATCGGACTAGGACACCGACGAGTGATCTATATATCCTGTCTGTCTGTCTCGTGCCGATGGAGGAGGCAGATGACAGTTGCTGAAATGGCAATTGCGAAAATAATGCGTGGTGTGTCACAGTCGCATAGCATTGCCATATAATTCCGACCTTTGCTGGCGTCTCGTTGTCACCACGACCCGAAGAGCTCCCTGTGGCTTATAGGTCTAGTGGGGTATGATACGAATGTGCGTCGTGCTAAGAATTTTTTGTTGTTCTGGAAGATCTGCGCCATGGTGCTCCTTCAATGCTTCTTCATGGCTACGCTGGGCTACCGTTCTCGGTATGGCCGCGCCCAATACGTATCCGTATCGTCATATTCTGACCGAATATAATGTACCCATTAGTACTGGCCGACCCACCGCATAGGCGGGGAGTGAAAGCGCCACCGTAAACCGAAATGGGACTTCAGTAACTTTATGTCTTATTCGAGACTCAATCCTTATGCGACGTCTGCTGGTGAGACTCCTACGAAGGCATTTACTAGAATCGGACCTGCCAGTGCCCACACTTAGATCGGGCGACCTTGGGTGGGGAAGGCACGAAATACTCTTTTGTATAGTCGAACTTTGGATTATCTCTCTGTCTGTCTGTCACACAACAATCCAGCACGGACTCCGGAGGATACAGACTACATGCCCCATAACCCATGGTAATCTTTATTATTTAGCGCACAGGTCCTCCCAGTCGAGCTTGTAGCCCCAGCGGCATCATGATGGCGACTTTAGCATTACAAGGCTGCACAGGGGGGGGGACCACAAAAGTAAGACATTTGTTTTCCGGAAACAATGGACGAGCAAGAATGGTGTTTTAGATCGCCCGGTCGTATGGCCCACTTTGATTTCTGCGCTCAAGGCGCTGGTGAAGCGCTAAACACGTATTTCTGGTTCGCAAAACACTCGGGTTACCACCACAAAGGTGGAGCCGTCAGTACCTACCGTATCCAGGACGAACTTGAACGTTCGCGCTAGACGAGATCACTTTTTCGTTCCCACGGGGCTGACAACGGGGCCCGTCGTGTCCTAGATACAGCGCGGGCTCTCACAGACACAACATCGACTACAAGGTCGTTCCCAGAATCGGAGCGTGTAATAGGCTTTGATAACGCACCAAGTTCGATGACTAGAGTGCCGAGAGAAGTGAATGGTCCGTGAAACGTGGATACTACTTGATACAAGGTCCCAACGAGTCCATGTGGATCTGCACCATAAGAGGGCGTAACCCTCTCATTATAACCCGGTAATACTTTTGTACTATGGTCTGTGTCTGACTCGCTGCCTGGTTCTTCGTTAGCAACGGCGCCACTGACACTGGCATGAACGAATGGGAGGAGTTCGAGAGGCTCGGGCCGCCACCCACCGGCATGCGCTACTAGTTTTGTTTGTTACAATGGTGGAATGTCAGTTCCAACGGCACATCTATAGGCCTGCTTGACGATATAAACACCAGAGATATAGGCTCAGGCTTCACGTGCGCTAGGCTAATGATAAATCTCCTGCTATCTGGTAATTCAACTGAGAGCAAAAAGCGCTTTGTGTGCGAAATGTTAACGTTTCTGAAGACTACAACAGCACGGAGGAGAAAACATAACGACACGCAAGAGGGCTAGTGGTGATAGCTTTCAGTCAACCCGCTCACCACCCCGTCTCCGCCGGCTCTTAACCGCCTCCCGATGCCGACGCTTCCACTCCCGCGTCAGCTCCCCACGCGCCGCCTCCCACCGTGCACGGATCTGCACCTCGTCCTCCGTCCGCGCGAACCTGACTCCCCGCACCTGGCCCTTCTGCGGGAAGAAAAATGGGAGCGACGAGTCGAGTGCCCTGTGTTGTGTCGTGGGCACGGTGATTGACGCGGCGCTGCGACTGGACGTGGCCACAGGCGCAGGCGCCGCCGCGTTTGGAAAGGCGGGCTCGTTCAGGTTTAGGTCCATGTCGAGGTCGAGCTCCGAGTCGAGATCGAGGTTATTGATAAGGGAGAAGCCTGTGAAGGAAAGGAATGGGATTTTGTGAGAGAAACGATGCGGATGCGGTGCATCGCCCGAGAAACTCACCTTCTTCCTCCCGAGGTGCGAATAGGTCTTTAAGTTTGGTAGACGACAGAGCGGGACCGGTTGTTGGTGTAGCTTTCGTTTGTCTATCAACAACAACTGACCTCTTCTCTTCTCCCTGGGCAGCCCGTGGTTCTTGATCAACGGGGACGACCTCAATGTTGGCGGGTTCGATCGGGCCAGGAGGAGAGGCGTGTGGTATAACAGCATCAACACCGGCCATTTCCACGTCCGAATCGACGCCCTCGGCGCCACCCCAGTCGACGTTTGCCTCGCCAAACATCGCGCTGAGAAGGTACAGCGCACTCGCCGTCTCCGCCGCCAAGTCCAGCTCGGCGCCGACGCCGGCGAGTGGAGGCGTCTGGTCATCGCCAGCTGGCGGGGTCTGGTCCGAAACGTCGAGAATATGCTCTACTTCCTCGACCTCCGTGGACTCTCCGTTCCCGCCGCCGTCCAAAAAGATGCCGCTGAGATGCGTGCTGCCCCAGCGCAGCGGGTCGATCGTCTGTCTGCGCGCCCGTGTGGGCGGAGCGCGCGCACGTCTCTCCTTCTTCTTCGCCTTTCCTTTGCCTTTGGCGGGGTCCTTGGCTCTGAGAGTATGGAGGGGCGGGTCGAGTGCGCGTGCAGGGCGCATGCGCATTGGGCGGATGAGTCGTCCCAGTGGAGTGATGCGCCATTGTGGGTGTTGATGGACGTTCTCGGGTGTGATGAGGGACATGTCCTGCGCGTGCCGACCGTGCACGCCGCGAGCGAGTCGTCTGCGTTTTTGCGGTCGTGTGTCGTCTGACACCTTGGGCGTGTTTTCGAGAATTATCCTGTGCGGGTTGTAAGAAGTGTTTGGGCAGGAGTAAGGGGGGGGGCTCTGCTCACCGCTCGCGAAAATCTGGCTTTGCCTCCCCGATACGTAGTTTTGCACCTTTCCATGTCGAACCGCTGAGCGCATTCATGCCTGTAGTAATAAGAAATGCTGGAAGAGAAAAAGAGTGTGGAGATACGACATACATCTGGACAGTTGCGGTTTTGTAGTCTGCAGAGTGACATAGGCGAATTTGCGTGGCTGGCCAAGTGCATCTAGTTTTCCCAAGCCATCTAGAGCGGTGACCGAACCAAAGGAGCCAAGACGTCGCGAGAGGTCATCAAAAGAAATTGCAGGAGTTAAACCTGAGACGTGCAGTCTCTTTGATATGACCTCGCTTCTTGTCAGTCATCGTAGCGCAGTTTTGCAGTGACATCCACGCATTTGGTAAGCCAGTGCCCGGGTCATCATCTCATCCCCCCCTTAGGCTGCTCATCGCCATCGCCAGTGTTCTCCTCCACACCCCACGATGAGCAACCCGTCGCCTCAACCTCAATTGACCTCTCGAAATCCATTTCGTACACCACATCTGACTCCAAATCCAACGGGGGCTTCAGCAGCCTCGAGCGCGCCTTCATATCACTCAGCTTTACCCTTCTCCCATACATTGCTCACTCCTACCCCGACCGGAATTTCCACCGTGTCGAGCGCACCGAGTTATCAGACAGCCGTAGAGCCAGATGCCCATTCCGACGACGAGGAGGCACCGGAAGCGCTCCCCGAACTCCCACCAAGGTTACCATCCAGAGATCCTCCTAATCAGCCTTCTTCACCCCTCCAAACCCCCAGCAATAACAGCGGCAGCTCGCAAATCGCCTCATCCCTCGAACGCACCACCAGTCTCTGCCTCCGCGTCCGACCTCCCGCAGTCGCTCCACCACCACCATCTACCCCACCCCCGAGTGACTTTCTGCACGACCCTCCACCCGATGCGTTTCCCCGAAAGCGCACCACCCGCCTACTCTCTGACGCCCGATATTGGCGGCGGTGAGTACAGTTGTAGAGCAAGGCCCCCGCAGGCCCTTCCAGCGGGCTCCCGAGCCGTTCCTGCAATCACTGCCGCCAGGTGCATACCCGCCTCCGGGACCACCCGGCCCATTTCCCGAGCGCCCGTATGGTCCACCGCCAGGCCCTCCGCCACCCGCGGCTCCCGTGCAACAGCGGCAACAGTACGCTCCTCCGCCAGGCCTTCCCCCACCTGCAGCTCCCGTGCAACAGCAGCATCAGTATGCTCCCCCGCCAGGCCCTCCCCCGCCTGCTGCTCCTGTGCAACAACAGCCCCAGTACGCTCCCCCACCAGGCCCTCCCCCGCCTGCTGGTCCCGTACAACAGCAACCACGGTACGCTCCCCCACCGGGAGCTCCACCTCCCTCCAGCCACTCTCGCACCGCGTCCTCTTCAAGCGGTGCGGGGTCTACGGCGGCGCCTGCCAGGGATGGGCACCCAACGACCACGCCGACGCCTGGCCGTCCTCTGCTGCGCAATGGACGGACGCTCGTCTACCCCGAGGCGTACCTCTGCCCCAAATGTAAGCCGCGCTGCCTTCCCCCTCTCGCTCGTGGCACTATTTTTTTCGTTTACACGCACTCGTGCAGGCAATAACACGGGGTACAAGAACTTTGACCCGTCGCACCCGTGCCGCAAGTGCTGGGACCGGTTTGGCAAGCCTTTTTCGTCCATACTCGCTTCGAGCCCGTGGGGCGAGCAGGGTAGCAGCGCTACGAGTCAGAGCCAGCATGGTCGCACGTTCCAGCGCCCACTGCCAGCGTTCAAGCCCCCGCAGGCGGGCACCAACCCTGCTTGTCCACCCGCGCGGCCCCCGCCACCACCTGCGTTCCCTCAGCCACCACCACCGCGCAACAGCCCAGCGGTGGTCATGCCCTACGGTGCGATTCCCCCGCCAGGCGCCACGGTTGTTATGCCTGGCGACCAGCGCATCGGAGGGCGGCAGTGCTGGCGGTGTGGCGGGCGCGGCACGACACCTTTCTTGATCTTCGACGAGCTGCCGTGCGAGACGTGCGGTGGTGTCGGGAGGCTGTTTAATTAGAGTGCTCTCGTTCTTTCTATTGGTTTTGGCCCCTTCAAACGGGGGATGATCTAAATTTTGTGTAATAAGGACATAGGCGTTTGTATTTTATTTTTTTGATAATTGATGAGTGATCACAACCACATCCAACAAGTCTGAAGGACCTCTCTGAGTGAGCTCTACCACCATACGAAAATGACATACCAGTCAATGCTCCTTTCTACCAGCTTTTTGTCTGTGCCGCTCTTCGAGCAGCGCTTCATTTAGTTTTTGCAACTGTGCAGTGACGGTCTTGTCGCCGCCTTTGGAGGGTGGGTTGCGACTCTCGAACTCGTCGAGAAAGGCTTGAAGATGAATCTGGGCGCGCTTTGTAGACAAGACTTTGCTAGTTATTGCGGTAATGCGAGGGGGTGGATCTGAAGCGTTGATTGAATCCATTGCAAGGTAAGGAACGGTATTTGCCGAGTGTGCATCTGTCAAGGTCACGGCGGTCGATCTGAGGCGAATCCCTTGACAACTACTAAAGAACACACACAAAACTCAGAACAACGCAAAAGTAAAACGGGACATGTCTCGCTTTGTCCGTGCATCGAAATACCGGTAGTATACCCTTTTATCTACTCAGGATCGCTTCTGATGGCCCCTTGTCGTTGCACAGACATGTCTTTGGCCAGCCAGCCAAGAAGGAGCACGGAATCGACAACCTCAAGGTAACCAGTAGCGCATGGGACACAAACGTCGTCTCTGCATCTGGTGTGCGTTTCCCTCCGATGTCGCGACCGAGTCCGTTGTTCACCCCACACCCACCCAGACATACATCAGCGTGAACTGGAACTCGTCCGGCGGCGGCGCGTTCGCCATCCTCCCCGCGCCATCTCCCTTCTCCGGCGCGCCAGGGATACCATCTAAGCTGCCCGATATCGTCCCACTGGCACGGAGCCACACAGCGCCGGTGCTCGACACAGACTGGTCGCCGCACTCTGACTCGATCGTCGCGTCCGGGGGCGAGGACGGTAACGTGATGGTCTGGCAGGTGGATGGGTCCGCATTCGAGGACTGGAACGCGGAGGGCTGGGTACCGCGCGACTTTGCGCCTGTGTTGCGCATCGACGCGTCCCCGCGTAAGGTCGGCCAGGTCCTCTGGCACCCCACAGCCCAGCATGTCCTCGCGAGCGCAGTTGGCGACCATACCGTCAAGCTATGGGACCTCGGCTCTCCTGAATCCCCACGCGCCGTCCTTGGAGGCCACGGTGACACTATCCAGAGCATCGCGTTCAGCCCTACTGGCCAGCTCCTCGCTACCACGTCCCGCGATCGCAAGATTCGCCTGTTTGACCCGCGCGCTGGCGGAGACGCCGTACGCGTCGGTGAGGGCCACGGTGGCATCAAGGGTGCCCGCGTCGTGTGGTTGGGCGACCGTGACCGCATCGCGACGACTGGGTTTAGCCGCATGAGCGATCGCCAGGTCTGTGTGTGGGAGACTGGCGCGCTCAAGAACGTCAGGACGCTAGCGCTCGACCAGTCCGCGGGCGTCGTGATGCCCTTTTGGAGCGATAACAATATCCTCTTCCTCGGTCAGTTAGTTCCCCCTCTTTTTGAGATTTACCATCCCATTTAACGATTGCGCTTTTTTTTTTTTTTTTGTTTTTTTGGTCAGCTGGGAAGGGCGATGGTAATATTCGATACTATGAGTACGAGAATGATAACTTGTACGCGCTCGACGAACACAAGTCGAGCGACCCACAACGTGGAATGTGCTTCGTCCCGCGGCGCGCGCTCAGTACCTCCGATTGCGAGATCGCGCGTGGGTACAAGCTCACCATCAGCGCCGTCGAGCCCATAGCATTTATCGTCCCGCGCAAGGTACGCGCCCCCCCTCCTATCTTATCTCATACATAGACACCGAACAAGTTGCTCACTCACACACGCCAGTCCGAATCATTCCAATCCGACATCTTCCCCCCCGCGCCATCGATCGAGCCCTCCCTCACCGCCGGCGAGTTCTTCTCCGGCAAGCCCATTTCACTCAAGCTCGTTTCCCTCGAGACCGGTGCCGTGTCCACTACGGCGGCGGCAGCGGCGCCTTCCACTCCCCTCCCGACGCGCACCGCGACAGCCCCCTCCCCGGCACCAGCATCGGCACCAGTACCAGCACCCGCGCTCTCTCCGCCACTCGCACCGCCCATCACGAAAGTCGCGAGCGAGCCAACTCCCCTCTCCGCGTCGGCACTGACGCCACCCGCGGACCCGCAGCCATTCTCACCGCAGCTGCCACCATCTCGCTCGGCGTCCTCCACTTACGTTCTAGATGTGCGTGTGCGACGCCCCGTTCTCGTTTCTATTTTTAAAACCATACTTTTTTTTTTTTGATAATAGGACGGTAAAGCTGCAGCGGGCGCTGCTTTGCAGCAGGACAACGAGCGGCTGAACGCGGAGCTGCGTGAGGCGCGCGCACAGATTCGCAACCTTGAGCTGCAGGTGGAGAGTCTCAAGACGAACGCGCGCAAGGCGGCCGCAGCGCTGCTAGATAACTAGATGATGATATGATGATAGGGAAGGGGTTGTATATGGGGAGATAGGGTGATTGGCGATGTGGCGTGTGTGGACGAAGTGTATTAATTAGAAGGAAAAAAAAAACGGTGTTAATTCGATTTTTGATTTCCCTCACAATTCAACTACTAGTACTTTGGACGTGGGATATGGTTGTAGGGATGCCCGTGATCCAGAGATCGGTCGTTCCCGATGGCCCACGTCGCGTGTCACCCTCACCTGAGTCCTCCGATGGTGGTAAGCTCGTTAATTTAGCACGTACGATGCTATGTCTACATAGGCCCAGATTCGCGAGGGCCCCATTGCCGGCAGGAACGGAGCTGATATCGTTCCCTTTGATATATGAAGGACATCGGAGCAGCACTACCGCTTAGGTTTTTCGCTGAGGGACTAAGAACATGTCCATTACTGTATGCTACAGACAACAAGTACCCGCTTTTAAATTACAAAAGCATGAGGGGAAAACAAACAAGACAGCAGGGTAAAGCATGCATATATACTTGGGGATATCCAAAAAATGTTGATGGTGCGAAGATTGACAACGATCGTCTACTCATAGCCTTCTTTACTTCTTATTTCCTCTTCGCTCGCGGCTTGACCAGCGCGGTCTTCGTCGTTTTCGTTTTTGTCGTTTTCACCTTCTTGAGCGCCGACGGGCTCTCGATAATCTCAATATCCGAATCGGGGTTATTGATCGTCGACGCCTTACGTTTACCCGGCTGCCTGCTGCCCGCCGAGGACCGCTCCACGTCATCGGATCTCGATGCTGCCGAGGCGCGGGTGTACGACTGCTGTGTCGGGCTCTGCAGCCTTGATGACGTTGCAGATTGGCGGGACCACGCCGGAGAAGCAGGTGACATGCCTCTGCGCGCGGCGAATGCGCTGGTGGTGGGCAAGCCGCCACCGGGCTGGGGCGGCACGTCGTCGTCCTCGCGCCGCGCGGGGTTCTCGTCTGCGAGCGGTATACGCGTCTCGGCCCAGTCACGCGCGAACACGCTCTCGCCCCCAAGCGCGTCGTGGAAGCCCCGTGGGGTCTTCTCGGATCGCACGGTATCGCCTGTCGCACGCGCAGCGAAACGTTCTAGGGATAGCGACGCGTTGTTGCTTACGGCGCGTTCGACCGGCGTGTCGCCGATAGAGGCGTTGTCTCCCAGGTTCTCCACCCAGTCCCATGGCTGGTTCATGACTGGAGGTCCGGGGAGGGTCTGTCCTGAGGCGTCTACTAAGGTGTACACCAAGTCGGCTACTCCTTCGTGAGGGGGTGGATAGGGGAGAAGACAGCGCAGCTGCTGTCGGTACTCAGCTGGCATGTCAGCCGGAAGCTCGGCGAAGGGTATCTGTGGGTAGTTGCGGAAGATATCTGCGGAGTTGGCCTTGGCGTCTGTGGCAAGCTCTGTGATAAGGGTGGTTATTAAGAAGCTTAGAACAGGACTCTGAAAACCAAGCTCACCATCGATAAGGTACATGAAAGTATCAAGAAACAGTGGGAAAGCGGCAGGGTTAAGATGGTCGCCAGCACCGTGGGCCTAATATCATTGTTGAGACCCGATGCCCCTGCACGATGTTGTAGGTATAAACTTACCAGAGCGAGGTTGAAGACGGATTTGCACAAACCCTCACCGAGGGATCGCGCCTTCGGGGTCCAGACACCGCGGAAAGCCATGTTGAACTGAAGTAGGCGGGCCATCAAAACGGCACCCTGTGTCGCCTGGGCTGAGGGAACGTCGGTTGTTGGCGTGAGCTGAGCAAGAAGGGTTTCGAACGCCCGAATCTTGCTCGCGAGTGCGTCGATGAAACTATCCTGTGCCAGCGAGTCGACCACTGGCAACGCGGTTTGGTCGTCCCTCGCAAGCTCGACAACATGGGCGAGCAGGCGAAGTTGTTCACTCGCCACGTCGAGTATCTCCTGCACTCCGCGACTCGTTAGCGGTGTTTGCACCCCCTTAAGGATATTAGCTATGCAAGTGAAACCGGTGTTCACGAACTGCGCATAAGATTAGCTCCAAGACGATGTAAAAATGCGAGTACTACCTTGCACGCAATCGTTGGCCCAACGCCGCGAGCCATCTCAGCGACCAAGTCAGCCTCTTCCGTGGACATGTGGTGATGCATGAATTTGGCTATCAGCCGGTCGACCTTGGTATTTCTGTTCGGTGTGCCTAGTGCTAGACGTTCGCCCATTTGCTTCAGCGAGAATTGCACCTCGATCGTCGTTGCCGCTAACTTCCAAGGGCTTAACAATGCAGACGTGTCCAACCACTCCGAAGACCCTATAGATGCCGTATCTGTCGCATTTCGTCAGTCGAGGAAGTGACCGAAGTTGGTATTGAAAGAGGGCCGTACCTGTGCGCGCGACGTTGAGAATGAGACGCAAGGCGTCCATCAACGGCTCGACGAGGCTCTCGTCCAACGCATCGTACTGTAGTGACTTGTCAAAAGCGTCCCGCACGGCATTCAGATCCCGATATATTCCCTGGCGGAACTCGACGGAGCCCGCATACCGCATCACGAAGCGCGGCGGCACGGGGCCGCAAATCGGCCGGGACATGTTGCGCATGCTCTAGGAAAACGAGCGTCGGGATAGCGCCGACGAGCAAAGAGAGGTGCGGCGCGCAGAAGACGTCCTGGCGCCGCGCACGCACGCGTTGCAGCTCCACCATGTCGCTGCCCCAGTCTCCCCCGGATAGTACGAGGCGCGTAAAGATGTCGTGGGCGGCGCGGAGATATACTTCACAATCGGCTGTTCCCGAGGCGAGAGCGTGGCTCCATAGAGGATAGACCAGGCCTTTCATAATTGTAGTTGTCGCAAGCACACCTTGCACGACGAGGTGGAGGAGGGTGTGCGTGAGGCTCGTCCAGGCAACGCTGTCGATCGATATAAGCTCGGCCTTTCCAGTCTCTTGGAAACCACCGAGCCACGTGTTCGTCGAGTCCACCAGGGAGATGTTGGTCGACATGAAGTAGAAAGTTAGCATAGCGCGCGTCACGCGCCTCGGCGTTGACCTGGACCCGCAGAGCGGCAAACGTGTTATCCCAAATGCTCCAGGCCCAATTCGGCGATTTATGATAGTGAAACCAGAGGCTGTTGGCGAGCATATAAGCCGCGTCGGGTCGTGGGTCATTTGAAAGCAGGAGTATCTCGGGTAGTTTCTTAGGACAGGGTTCTGCTTCGCCACCCGAAGGACGCAGAGCCTGGGGAGGTGTCAGTGGATAACGACTGTAAGAATAACGGCCATCGCATACCTGGGCAAAGTTAGTAATTTCCACCTCGACACTCTTCCGAGCTGAATGCTCAAGATAACGACCGGCGTCCATTTCCAGCAAAAGCTCCAACAAAGCCTGGCAGTGGGTCCCTCGGGTCTTGCATGACTGGGATGCGGCATAGAGTGCAATGGTAATAACTTTCAGCATACCCATGCCTGCCCAGATGGGGGAAAACCTGGCGCAGCATCTCTAAAACGAGCGTCAGGGATTCCGATCTGCAGGGACGCTCCAAGACGCCGAGACTCAGCTACGAAGTGTCACTACAGGTCAGAAGGGAGTTTGCAGGAGTAGTACTCCGCTTACCTCCAGCATGGAGCGATAGCACTTGACTTGCGTCATCATGTCAATAGCGACACAATACACCCTTACGAAGACATTGTGCGTGAGTGGACTATCCAGAAGGCTAGAATGTCTACTAAGCATCCGCCATACACCACGACGAAGAATCACTATACCCGGGGAGTTGTTTCAGAAGCAACGGGAGGAACCATTGCCTAACCGTTCTGACCTGCTGATACCGCGGTGCATCCAGGAGTGTGGTACAGTAAGACGGAAGTGGTGGAGGTACGTTCTCCATCCCTTCATGACCCGAACATACGATCAACAGAGAAATGCGGGAGAAAGACTAGTGGCGCACCTGGATTGAATATCTCAGGGAACACGAGTCGTACTTGTCTACGCATCTCCCGCTCATTGTTCTCCTCAGGCGTGTCACGTGCCCGGACACCATACAATGTTACACGACGCTGGTTGACGATCGCGGGTGTCGAATTATGCAGTGGGATCCATCGCAGAAATTCACGATGCCGGGACCCTTTCTCCTATAATCCTTCGGTCAACAGCTGCGCTAGCATCGATAGTCCCGAGTTTGTACCCACCTCCGAGTACAGCAGCCCTGGCTCGCCTCGTGCAATTAACCGCTGTACATACGACGCGTACGAGAAGAGCTCGCTTCTGACGAGTTCTCCGAATAAGAGCGCCACTGAGGCCACGTCATTGCACGTCTCATCCCGATCGAGCCATTCGAATAACAGATCCTGGAGCTTCCCATCCGGAGCGGCGGAGTCCCGTCTCGCCGCCCGCGCTCCCCATTGCGCTCGCGCGCGGCGGAGAATCGTAGCTGCCACGTATGGGCGGTGGTCCCCAAATTGGAGGGGCGTGACGGACCAAGTGAGGAGACGATCAAGCTTGGCAGCAAAGAGCTGCTCGTTCTCGATGCCACCATCGAAGAAGGCGAAGGTTTCGAGGTCAGTTGTGGGTCCGATGGAATTTAGTTTCTGCGTGCGCAGAATTAGAAAAATCAGGGATAACAGTAATGCGACGCGCTTACGGTGACATCTGAAACTGCCTCGGTTAGACGGGCGAGCACGCGTGGAGGAAGATTACGAAACCACATTGCGTCATTGCGTTTCTGAATATCGGCGAAATTGTCGGCAAGCATTGTGTAGATGGTATCCGAGGGACGAGTAGCGTGATTAGACCTGGAATCGCCATTTAAAATTTGTTGCAAGAGAGCTGCGTGTGTTATCCACATTCGTGGTGAGATGAAAGCGTCGGGAATGACAAGACATGCGCGCTAAAGAATTTTCCTTAGTATATGCGCACGTCTCAGGCATACGAGATGATAGCGCACTTGCAAAAAAACTTTCAAAGAATTCTCCACCGATGGAAGGTATTCTCTAGCGGAAGAGCCCCGGATCTGATGCGGATCAGCCAGGCAGGTGGCCGGAGTCACTGCAAAGACGCACCTCGGAAATCTTGGAAAGGCAGGCGTCTACGAAGGGCCTTGAAAGTGCGCGGCAGGCAAGAATCCCATCGAGGTACTCGTCTGCAAGCCGAGCGACGAAACCTGCCTGTGCCAAATTGCAAGTACACATCTGAAGCACCAACCAAGTCAAAAATGTCCGATTGTCTACTAGGCCTTCTGAATAGAAGCTACGCAGGAGGTCAAGGCTAGAGAGAGAGTAGAGTCAATGCTGATCATGAATTTCAGGAATATAATCACGGGAGAGTATTTACCTGTATGTGAACTTGGACGTCCATCTACCCCTCGTCTCGCTATCGGCCAACACGCTCCGAAACATGCTCTTGATGTTAAGGGTTGGACGAGGTGCGCTGGGCAGGATGATGTCGCTCAACTGTTTCTTCAAGTGGCTCGTCACAACATTCGCCCACTCAACGCTATATTGCGTCGGATCGTACGTGGGCTTATGGCGCAGACCGGTCACCTCATTTGCGCCAAAGACACGGAGGAACCAAACTGCCCGCGGGATCGCGACGGCGTTGGCATGGAGTAAATCGAGCAAGTCTTGACCCTTTGCGCCGTGTGGAACGCTCTTCCCGAGCTTGTGTAGTGGAACTGAGGGGTTAGCAAGGTCGGCGAACCAAGCTTGCCGCTTGGCATCGTTAGGGGTGACCCGCTGGGGCATGCGGAAGGTAGATGGTCTGCCAGGATCGCATACATGTAGCAAGAGTTCTGGAAGGATAAACAAACAAACATACGGTATGACGACAGCCCCTGCACGGCGAGCAAAAACCTGGTTCATGAGATCCTCGAGCTCCGCGACTGTATCGATCTCCGAGCGTCGCCGAAACGTTTCCGACGCCCCCCATGTTTCGGCCTGACCAACGACGTGGATCGTAGGTGAATCCCAAAGTAAATATCAGGGGTAAAAGGTAATGGACGCACCGCAACTGGAGTAGGTAAATGTAAGCCATCCTTGACGTTCGCTTCCGTCAAGACGTCTTCTTCTTGTTTGGGATGCGGAAAGTGATATCCAAAACGACCTGCACAACAAACAAGTCAGTACTGCCACGATGCACTACGAAACATTTTCCTCGCAGTGCCCGTAAAATATTCAAAAAAATAAATTAGCGCAATGCAAGACGAACCTAAATCTGCAGAAGTGTGCGCCCCGGGCAGCCAGTCTGGTGGGTGTGCCACCTGGAGCTGAAGTGGCGGCTTGACCTGTCTTGCCTCGCGCATATCCAGCTATGTTCTCATATATGTCGGTAAAAGGGGAATAGATGGGTCTAGTGGTGCCACGGAACCAAGAACATTATGCCGCAGCGTCACGGTCCTCGAACCCGAACCTAACACTCGGCCGCATCACAGGCAAGCGCCGCAGTGCTCGGATTTGGGTTTCCGGTCAACGGGCCGGCGTAACTTGGGCGCAACCCAAGGCAAGCGAGGCTGCAGGGTCGCCATCCCTATGCCCAGAAATTGGTCTTTCAAGATAAACGCCTATTAGAACATGAAATATTTGACATAGTAGCAAAGCATAGAGACATAAAGTCCCCGCTATCGTCTTCCAACTCTGTGAAAGTCTTAAAGCTTAACTCAAGGCTTACCTTGAGTCGTCTTCCCCACAACATAATATTTTACATCTGATAAGGGTTATTTATCAGTCAGTTAGTAGAAACTGTCCCGACGCAAAGTCTCCCCTTCTGAAGAGATTGTATGATAAAGAGCAGAGCAGAGTCTTTGCTAGTAATCGCGGTCACTGCTTGGGTGGCAGAGATACAGTAGTAGCGTATACGTATTCAAACCAACAATACGACAACCATGCGACTCTTACTGAGGTCTTCTCTCCATCCCCACTAGCAGATATCTTGATCCTAGGTATGTACAAGAATAGATATAAAGCACGGGATATCGTTGCGGTTCCACTATTCATTACACCGTCACCACACCCCCGACAGTAGCAAGCAGCATCACATCGACACTGTCGCGCGTCTCGCGCGCGAGCCAGCCATCTACACTCTCAAAAAGTGTCATCATCGCGTGTCCTCCCTGTGCCTCGGTAGCGGCCTTCTTTCCAGGCCACATCGCCGCTTCGTCGATGCCCAGGAAATTGATCTTCAGCGGCGCAGAGCCCTCCAGGACGAGGTCGATAGTCCAGCGGTCGACACCGTGGAAAGAGGCTCCTTTGATGTGGTGGCGCGTGTACTCGTTTGGCGGCGCGTCGTCGAGCGTCCATTGAAGCACGTGCGCGTCGAACGCGAGGACTGAAGGGGTTATTGTTAGAGCAGATGTGGATACGTAGCGATTCACTTGCCTGTCCAGATGAGTCCGGGGTGGGTAATCTGTAGAGTAAGGCTGCGCGTCCCCGCCGCTAGGTCAAGAGTATCGTTGATGGCCTCTATTTTGAACGCAAGTTCGCCGGCGGCGAACGGAGACACGAATCCGGGTTCTATGGGAAGCGGCAACTTGTATGCGGACACAAACTGGCGCAAGAGATATTAGTATGTAAGACACGGGACAGAAAGGATCGTTGCTCACGGCGGAGAACGGGTATAAAATATCCCAATCTCCGTTCCAGTCGTGCATATCCTCTTGAACGGCTTGTGTACCGACAACGCCAAAGTTTGCCGCGATGTCCTGGACGAGCTGCTCAAAACCGGGGGCACCATCCGCGGCACTGACGTGAAGGTATCGTTCATGAGAAGTAATCTGTCCAACGCGCAGGCGCGTCAGTCTGAGCGTCCATGAGAAGCCGCAAGACGATCTTACGTTATCAGAACCAAGTAAGAACACCCGACGTTGGTGGGTTGCGTCGAAGGGCGAACGGAGCGCGAATACGGCGACCGCTGCGACCGTCACAATGTTCAACACAGTGACTGCATTCATGCGGAACGTTCTCCGAAAAGCGGTGAGAGAATGGCGTAACAAGCGGCATGGCAATTGATAGCATGACCGCCGAGATCGACGCGATAACGTGCTCAGCCTGCGCATCTGCCCCGATCCGCCCGGTCTACATGGAATGAGGTTTAAAAGACGGAGCGCAGGTATCAAGACGAGCACGAACGAGGGGAACAAATACGTCAAGAACGACGCAAGTCATCTGCATACCCGTCAGAAGCGGGACGACCAAGCTGAACGCATATGTCCACAAGCTGACGACAAGATCATGATTCAGTAGCGCGTCAAGTGACAGCGCGCCGAATAATGGCAGTGCGCCGAGGAACAAAAGGTACGCAGAACCGAGGCCGAGCAGCTGGAGCAGCAGCGCGCCGCCGGATTGCATCAACAACAGGGCGCTGAGGACTGTGCGCTCTGCTACCTCGGGAAATACCACCTGCGATGCGAGAATGCCTACAAGATCCACATAAGAAAAAGTGATGATTAGAAAAATACAATGTGGACGACGAACCGCCGAACGTTGCAGGGCCGTACAAGAGCAGTGCAGAGTGCTCGGACGCAAACCAGCTCATGTTGCGGCCGAGTACACGATGCATCATGGCCGCAAGTCCATTTGCACCGATTATTGCCCCACCAAACGCGGCGAGTAGCGCGCGCACGCCCTTCCATTGTTCCGTCAGAAAGCCCGTAGATGATGAACCAGGGGCTCTCTTCTGGTGGGCGAACCGTGCCAGGGTGAGTGAGAGAGCGAATAGCGTGCCATACATGAGGCGCGCAGTTGCGAACTGATATTGGAAGAAGCGACCAAACTGCGTGAAGAACACAGTTGCAGGACGCGAGTAGCCTGTTGTAAGCGAAGGCAACGGCGATGCGTCAGAAGAGAGGTATTGCAGAATTGCGAGGGTGTTCTCGGCCATGCGCTGTGAGAATTCAATAAGGCACGCATATACAGCCCGAGAGACCGACCTGAGCCACCCCGGGCTGAATGTTATCGAATGTATCCTATGGGATGTCCTTATTGTAAGAGTGAAGTCGTAAGAAATACTACGACCATACCTGGCGTGTGTGATACACATAACTGTTACCAACAACGGCCACCTAGAATATATGTGCACTTCAGATAGGTAGTGTAAGACACGGCTACGAGAAAACAACGTACGTCGAGCCCAGTGACATTAAGGTATTGCTCGAACTGACGGAAGTCGGTGCTGTCAAACGTCGTGAAGGTCAGGAAAAAAAGGTTAGCCCAAATATCAATTACATACTCGGACAGCAACACGCCAGAGCTGAAAATCTCGCTTGCGATGACGGTTCCGAACGGCCTACAACATATCAGCTGTGTAACAGGGTTCTCCGTCGATCTAAGCCTACCTTACGACATTGGAATACGCGCGGATCATCTCTTCAGAATTTACTTGAAAGAGCAACTCGGCTCCCTTGTTGCCGGCAGCTAACTGGGGAATTAGAACAGCTATTAACGATTAGTGCGCCTCCTACCTTCTAAGTTGATAAAAGCTCTAATACTGAAGACTGGTTTGTAGGGGAATCAAAGACAGGAAGAGATGAACTCACGTGTGGGCTACAGGATGTTGTGTGGAAAATAGATGAGACGCGTCCTGGAGCGATTCTTCTGCATGATTGAACACTGCAGCAGCTTAGTCGGGGAGGGCACCTAGATGCATTGTTCGGACAACTTACGGAACACAATAGCATAAGCGGGGGTCCAATCAGGTGTATGAGTGAGCACGCGAATACATTCGAGCATAACGCCGACGGAAAGTGCGTCATCTGCTGCACCGGGAGAGGGCAGGGTACTGTCTAGATGTGCGTTCACAAGTACAGCATGCTCTTTTCCCGCAGAAGTGCCGTTAGATACGCGGATGACGATGTTCGTGAGGTCAGTATAGGTCTTGTACAGTCTCTTGCCCATCATATCGAACCTGCGGGGTCGCGTTTTATAAGTATTCAGACCGGGATGATATGGGGTACATACCTATGGGCTCCACTGCCGCGTTGATGCCACACCTCGCACTCCAGCTTGCGCTCCGGATCCGCCTCCACAATTCGCTGGCACTCTTTCTGAACTTCGTGAGCCGTGTCGATCATCCATTTATCCGCGAGAGCATGTTCGGCCGTTCCAACTGTGCGAAATCCGATGTCTTCAGAAAGGTGTCGTACGTATCCAAGTATCTGCGTCTCGGAAATTTGAGGAAGACCGGTTTCCGGGTTGACGCTGAACGCGCTGTCAGGAAGGCCCATAAGGCAACTAACGTAAGGAATACCCACAGGTCAGTAATAGGCTCAGGAAGGTCTGAGAAGAAGGTAAGTTGGTGGAGAAACACGGAGAAAAAAGTGGGTCACCGTAGAGTTCGCGCAGAGCGAGCCATGGAATAACAAGGAAGAGTGGAGATAGGCAGAGCAGGGAGCGGATAGGCCCCCATCTAGCAGGATTATGCGGCGGCGCCATTGTTAAAATGTCGTCGTCGCGAAGTGAATTGCGTTGGAGGTGAAATAGTGTGGTTGTTGTCCAACACGAGGTGTGAAGTTGGTGAAAGACGGACGTAGCGCAACTTCCGCATTGGTCTAATACTTAGCCGGCGCTGCATCGGAAAATTTACGAGAAAAAACGCGGAACATGATCGGATTAGATTATGATGGCAAAGCCAAAATCCTTGGTCGTCTTGATTGGGGTCGCGGGGTGCAGTCTCTTGTCTCGAGACGTTCAGGAGAGGATGCTCGGAAGGGACGATCATGTACGTGGGAAAGGAAATCTGGTCTCGTTGTTCACGTATCTCTCATTGACGTCTATGGACAGCCGAACAGCTAGAACTGACATATTAAGTTAGCGAGGAATCAGGGCACGAGGTCGGACTCTTGCCAAGCCTAAAACGCTTTCCCCCGACGATTTGCCTCCGAATCTGGGCTCCATCACCCACTTGCGTGCAGGTAGCTTCTTTACTTTGTCAGCGAGAACCGATAAGTGTTGGTAGGTGTCGGTCAACACGGGGTTATCTAGTTATTGCCCAAGGTGCAGTTGCTTGACATGCCCCCAGGCCTCAACTCGCCACAAACATGCCGTCAAACTTGCAAGCACACCGAGCCGCCAACTTTCGGTTTGCTTGCTCGCGGCTAGCCGTCAGGTTCATCGCCATCGTTCACGAGTAATGCGAGTGCCCCTTATAGAGCTCGCGGTCTGTTGGTATAGGAAACTCTTGAGAGCTCCGCCCATGCAATTCCCTGCCGACGCGCGAGGGAGAGAACACGACATGACCGAGTCCAATTGTGCCTGTGCTCATGCTCAACCGCTTTATATCCTCGGGCTCTGAATGACCAGAGGACTACTATTCACAACTAGTCATGTGCCATACCTTGCGGATCGCAGTGCTGAGTATCTTATATGCTTCCGTCCACTAATACCACCTCACATTTGGCACCCGCAACGTCGTTTCTGTATGTGTGTGGTTCGCGACATATACAATGTATCACGGCCGGATCACAGTTGGAACAACGACGACGTCACAATAGTTAGGCAAATATAATCGCAATACTATCTCGCAACGAGATTTTCATGCGCATCGCAGAACGGTGGCTCAGTGGTTCGGTTAAAAAGGCTCGTTGCGAGTTCAGTATATGCGGGTCTTCGTCATTGTTTGTATTCCGACATATAGCGTTCCTACAGGTGCTCACGACCTCAATCGCTTACGGGGTCGTTTATCATACTTCTGTGTTTGTGAAATGCGGACTGAAAAGAAAAAAGAAAAAAGGCAAGGTACCTGTTACGTTGAGGGTCTGAGGCTGTGCCTCAGGAATTCCCACGTCTTGGCCATATCGATACTACCACCGAGTGTCATCGATTCTACCCTGTGCACAGGCATGTTAGTATAAGTGCATATAAAGAGCAATAATGTTATCTGAGTCAAGCGATGAACAGCCGACGCTCTAGGCGTTCGTCGAAGGGCAGATGGAGCGGGAATGCTGCAGCCCCAACTGTCACCGTAACGACGTACAATATCATTGCCTGTATTTGATATACTCATGTGGAAGCTCTCTGAACAGCCCTGCGAGGAGGACATGACAAGTGGTATAGTGACGGATAGTGACAATCGATATAATCATATGATGATCGGCCGGCGCACCTGCACCAATCCAAGTCAGACCGGTCTACAAGAGGGGCTGTTCTGAAGTCCAGACGCAGAGCGCAGCAATCGAGATAAGGATGAACAAGGGAAGTCAAGAACGAAGTATGCACCTGTCAGAAGCGGTATAAGAAAGCCCAACGCTAAGTCCGTAGACTGACAACGAGTCCGAGATTCAGTGGTGTGTCAGGCGACAGTGCGACGAATAGCAGTACCGCCTCGAGGAAGACGAATAATAAGAGGTATGCAGAGTCAAGGCGGAGTAGTTGGAGTAGCAACAACCCACCTACTGCATCAACGACAGAACACTGGCGCCGCTGCGCTGGGCTACCTCTAGAAAGACCACCTGTGACGCGAATATGCCTACTAGACCTCGGTCCAAAACCAGGAAAGGCCGGCGGAAGGACAACCTGAGTGATGAAGACTCCACGACTGTGCAACAACAGCACGGAATGCTCGGGACGCAAACCAGCTCAGGTTGCAGCCAATCATATGATACATCATGGTGGCAAGTTCGTTCGCACCAACTAATGTTCGGCCACAGGCGACGAGCTGCGCGGGTGCGCGCTTCTACTATGCTGTGCAAAAGGCCGTAGACGACGAACATGGCGCTGGTAGGTGATCCGTGACAAGGCGAGAGGGACAGAACTTTCCGAGTCCGCCATACACGAGGCGGGCACTTGCAGCCACGGATTAAGACCAGATGAAGTGACCAACCTGCGTGAAAAGTAAGGTCGTGGAAGCACGTAACTTATTGTTTAGACCATCGTAATTCACCCATGTTGTCGATCAAGTCCACTGGGATGTTCTCAGCAAGAGTGAGATCGGAAGTGATATTATGATCATGACCGTACCTAAGGGGTAGCAAACAGGATGTTTAGCGCCGATATGAACTGAGGTCCGAAGGGGCCTTGGAGAAGCAAATTTTTGCACCCCGGCGCAGTCCCCGGCGCTTACTGGGCACTATTGAGCACCAGACTGCCCGCTGGTCGGGCGTGCTTCATCCTACGCGTCGAATGTCGTCAACTTGAAACCCTTGGTCGAACCCCACGGACTCGGAGTAAGGTCACCCAGTCACGCGTTACGCATCACGCCCATGCCTTCACAGCCGAGGACAATGCCTATCGCCCCCTTCCCCCTCATTTGTCTATCCTGTCGCTCTTTCGTTTCGCCCTCACTCACGACTGCTTTGCCTTGCTGATGGATGTCCTCGACTCCCCACGCCCTCACTAGTAGAAGCTATCGTTGTGGGCTGCTGGCACTATTTGCCTTTTGCCGACCCCGTTCGCCCTCAGTCGACACGCGGTCCTCATTTTCCCTTGTCCACGTCCTCCCCGTCATCATCACGACCATCCCACCCCTTTTTCCAACTCCACAGTCTTCTCTTCCTGTCCACCACGTTCCACCACCCAATCGCCGAAGATCCGATCTAAGTGGAGGTGCGATCCATATCTCTCTTTGAGTGCTTCTATTTCTGACACTTTATGTCTTCGTGGTGCCTTCTCATTCCATTACAGACTCCGGTTTCATTGTAGGATCCTCTTGGTCCTTGCTCTCTGTCCATTTGAAGTCACCTGATTTGCTTGCCTTTCGTCACTGTCCCAAGGAAAGACACGCCAAGTCAGTCCCCACGTGTAACTCTGATGGAGATAGATAACTTCGTCAAGACGACACTACGCATTAGCGGCTACATGTCCGGTACGCTTTCTCCCACGGTTGGGCGTGTCGCACGTTCCTTTCAACTACTCGCACGCTGTCCCCACTACGCCTTCCTTCCAAATCAGTCCCCGAGGCCTCCCACACGAGTCTTACCGTCGACTCTATCAAGGACGTGCCCTCCCCTTGAACGCGGCCCCACCTTCCTCCAGAGCGCGTGCAGCACATGGAAGAACGCCTTTATCTGCACGTTACCGACGCGGCAGTTTTCGGTGCCAAGGATGAGCAGGGCGATCACGCACACGTGCGCAATGGGCGAAGTTCGGTAGAGGCGCGGGTAATGGGTGAGGGGCATCCATGCGAAACTGCACCTTCGGAGCACAAGGAACGATGTCGGCAGCCGGAAAACTTTGTGCTTCCGCGACCATCGCAGACAGGTATCAAGAACAGAAGTGGTTGGAATGACCTGCTGTTCTCTCCAATGCATGCGGTCGAAAGAACTGGAACCCTTGCAATGAGCGGTCACATGCCGGAGATAATGGGTAAGTTGCCAGAAGCCGCATAAGTACAAAGAACTTCCGAAACCGAAGAGTGGCGATTAATAGGACCGACAGAATCGCCAACAAAAGCAAGGTGATAGCCGACTTCCCATATATAGGGGCCATCGTGACGCCATCCAGAATGCCCCGTCCACGATGATCAGTTTAACCAGAGAGTCGCATGGCGCGTAAGAAGCGCTATTTGGGGAGTGTGGAACTATGCCGTGCCGTCATTCTGCTGGAAAGGTACGAGAAAAAATGGGAAACAGAACTGCCGATGGGCTACGCCGATATTGTACCTATCTCCGCAAAGTGAATGACTGTCTAGCAGACGCAGGGCGTGGAGAAGCTACCTCCAGAAGGAAAATGCGCATTTAGTTCAGCCTCGCCAGCATCAATGAAGCCGAGTCCCAAGGCGATCACGCGCACAAGAGCGGTCGAGACCCCATCTTTCCAGAGGAAAATGGTGGCCAAACTATCAACTTAAAGGAAAGTTGGACCTGACATCCGACACCTGACCCCGGGGTCAATGCTGCCCCCTTGGCAAGCTCTCGCTCTCACGCGTATCGACGCGTCGGGCGGTTAAACCAGTGAGCAAATATATATTCCATTCTGAAGGCAATTGTCAGGTGGTTGTTGTAATTGGCAGGCGGTTTATTCCGAGAAGAGAGATATATGATTCTTCTCTGACTCCACGTCCATATGCACAAAAGCTGCTGAGACGAGTATATGCGATAGGACCATAACATCGCCTATCATAGATACTTGAGGAGATAATGAGGCATTGGGGAAGTACTCGGCTGTGATAATAATAGGGCACTGTCCTGATTGGTCCAGGTTGCGAGTCTGCTAGTAGGGCATGGCGAAGAAAGACCGATCACAAAGTATGACCGTATGAACCACCATGGTAATTGCGATATATGCGCGAGTATTGTAATGATGCCGTCAGTTTGTGCTTCTCTCATCTCGGTGGCTCCTTTTCAAGTTCCTCTTTTTTTCATCTGTCTCGACTCTCGACTTCGAACTCGAGTAGTAGTCAACAATTGGGTGCTGATTCTTTCTTTCCAAGATGAAACATTTGACCCGTGACACTATCCATATTACAGAAACGGCAGCAGCTCTGGAGATACTCAGAAACTCTCCCAGATCGCCACCATCCATGCCGAGCATTAGCCTCTACTCATATCGTGGCACCCTTTCTCTTGCTTGACGCCCTTTTTTTAGATCGAACCCCGAGTGCCACTCAGTCCATTACAGTAATTATTCCAGTTTTTACTGACTTTCTGCTCACAGGATTTCTTCTTTTTGTTCTTTGGAACTCACGGGGTTTCTTACCGGAGCGCACAAAGCGCATCCAAAAGTTGCGCATCAATCAAATGCTGTAAGCTTCGGGACGTGTTATAGCCATTCTGTAGAGCTCTGGGATAGCTTCGACTGAACAGAAGAGTCATGGAGCGTTGGCCAGCATGTTCCGTTCTCCTCGCGCTCCCCATTTTCCCGGATCCAGAAAACGTTAAAAATCTCGCCGCATCCCAGTCAAGTCCCACCAGTATCTTCGCCTTTACATGGTAGGCATGGTACTTTCTACGCCCATCCTCTTTCGACTTGTGGCTTTGTTCGCCATTGTACCAGTACGCATATACTCATAACTCGCGCTTTCGTGGGCACTGATTAATGACTTTTTCACGATATAGCAGTTCACACGCGCGATTCCCTCTCAGTTTCGTCGCAAGAGCATTGATTTTCGACTCCAGCAACACGATGTCCTTCCTCCAGGATGGACCGCGCTCGGATGTTACACGTGGGTTCCGCTCCATTGACCTTCTACGATAGGGCCCACTCTCTGACGCTTAGTCCACATTAGGATGTAGGTCTTCGTGCTCGCAACTCAAGAAGGTTTCCTAAGACATGAAACGATACAGGGACAACGCGCATCGACGCGTCTTCCAAACAGAGCATGCAGATCATCAGAACGTGACGGTTGAGAGCTGCATCACGTCGTGCGCTTCCCAGAACTTCACGCTCGCCAGATTAGAACATGGCGTGCAATGTTGTACGTTTTATCGTCGATCTATCGTCGCATCACGATTTAAACGATACTTCCTTATTCATAGTCTGCGGCAGCAAACCTGTACCCGATGGCGCCTCTACAGTCTCTGATCCTGACTGCAAATTAGACCGGAATGGTTATACGATGTAGGCTGTCCGGTTTAATTCTGTGTCTCATGTAGACTGGGCAGCTGAGATAGACTCCAGCGAAGCACGTGATGGACTAAATCGGGTCTCTGTTTACGTTTCTAGGGCTAATACAACCGTATTGGCTACGCCGACCGTGCAGACGACAGGTCTTCCTGGGCAGTGGCAATATTCTCGATGCCTGGTGTGCGTTTATATCCGCATACATCCAATGCCGCTGCTCATGATTTATTCGACCATCAGTGAACCTAGGCCTAATCATGTGTTCCCGTACCGTTTCATCCTCGCGGACAATAACTCGGCTCAAAACTGCCTTTCTCAATGCTCGGCTTTTGGGTACCCCGCCGCGGGTATGGAATTTGGTAGCGAGTGTTGTGTGTAATCCACTGCCCCGCGAAAGAGCGTTAAGCCTCTGCTTACAGTAAACACCCTACTTCATCTAGGGTGTGGCGACGTGGCGGATATCACTAACAATGGCGGAACGACCGCCGCGGAGAGTGACTGCGCAACAGGCCTGCTCCGGTGATTCTCTCCATCTTTGCGGAGGTACCTGGAGGCTGCAGCTCTACCTTTGGAACGGCACTCTTAACACTTGGGCCACACCCACGAACGTTGGTCGCTATGAGGTATTCACATTTTCCTTACGTGTATGTGATGCTGATGGGTCACCAACGTAGTACCTGGTGCCCGGCCTTGTACCCCCCCTGCTCGCTACCGTCGGTATCAACGGCAAAGTCTCTTTCCTCGAAAAGGGAAGCGAGTCCAGCTACCAGGAGTTCAAAAACTCCTCTAGCGCATACGAGCTTGACTTGAGTCTCGTCCATGACTTTTCTCATGCCTGGCGTGAGATGCATGTCAAAACGGACGTGTTCTGCTCGGCAGCGGTTATCCTTCCAGACAAGGCCGCACGAATCCTCAACGTTGGTGGTTGGACGTCACAATCGTCGTATGGTCTCCGGCTTTATGCACCCGACGGATCGGCTGGCGTCAACGGCACGAACGACTGGGAGGAAGATCCAAACACAATTCATCTTCAGGTAGGTGTAGCATGCTCATCCTCACGCCCTGCACATTGGCTCTGAAAGGGCCATACTTATACAGACCGGACGTTGGTATTCAACTGCACTCGTTATGTCCAATGGTAGTGTCCTAGTGATGGGCGGTGTAAATGGCGCAGGTGGCGCGGCGAGCGCTTCGGTTGAGATTCTCCCTCGCATTCCCGGTGGCGATACACGTGTGTTCCTCGACTGGCTTGATCGTACAAATCCCAACAATCTCTATCCCTTCGTTCACATTCTCTCAAGCGGTTCCATCTTCGTCGGTCCGTCAGAAACACCTCATTTCCTTCCCAGAATTGCTGTTGTTGACATACCGTGATAGCATACTACAACGAAGCACGCCTTCTTGATCCCGTGACCTTCGCTACTGTCAAAGTTCTCCCCAATATCCCTGGTTCCGTCACGAACTCACTTGCTGGTCGTAATTACCCGTACGAAGGCACCTCAGTTCTTCTGCCCCAACATGCTCCTTACACGGATGGGAACGCTGTGCTGATCTGCGGTGGCTCTGACTCTGATGGTAATGCCCTCGACAATTGTGTGTCCATCCAGCCGGAGGCAGCAAACCCAACTTGGGTTATTGAACGAATGGTCCGTATATCTTTTTTCTCCATCTGACTTTCGAATAACGGGTCTCTGTCCAGCCCACTAAACGTGTGTTGCCTTGCGTTGTCGCACTCCCGGACGGAACTTTCATGATCATGAACGGCGCACAACACGGTACTGCTGGCTTCGGCACCGCAGATACCCCGAACTTGTCCGCACTTATCTACGACCCCTCGCAGTCCGTCGGCGCGCGTTTCTCCATTCTCAACAATACGACCATCGCGCGGCTGTATCACTCCGAGGCTACGCTCCTTCCCGACGGCCGCGTGCTCGTCTCAGGCTCTGACCCGAACCCGACCGGGCCCCAAACGTTCCCGGAGGAGCTGCGCATCGAGGTGTACGTTCCACCGTACCTGAACGAGGGCCTCACCCAACCCGTCGTGACGATTCCGAACACAGACTGGGCCTATGGCGGGCAGTTCCAGATAAATGTGCAACTGTTCCAGGGTCAGACGTCCGGCATGAGAGTGTCACTGGTTGCGGCGACGTCGAGTACTCACGGTAACACCATGGGCAGCCGCACGATTTTCCCTGCGTTCTCGTGTTCGGGAAACAATGTCTGCACTGTCACGGCCCCACCGAACTCGAAGGTCTCGCCACCGGGATGGCACCAACTGTTTATTCTTGATGGTAAAACGCCGTCGCACGGCGTGTTCGTTCGGATTGGAGGCGATCCGGCAAGCCTCGGGAATTGGCCTGCTCTGCCTGGCTTCAATCCTCCTGGCGTCTAACCGACTACATGCAGACCGCGCGCTCAATCCCTTAGCAGGATACCTTTCTTGTTCTCTCTTTATCACACTTTTTTTTTATGGCCAGCGCTCGGCTCTGGCGCTTCGAGCACCAACCGTCCTGTTTTGTGGGGTACATTCCTTGTCGAACGTCGTTACTCGTCTGTACTATGTTGGATCGATTTCTGATACGCTGTACTATCATTACACGCCCAAACGGAACGACACTGGAGGGGACCGAATGTTGTAGTTAACTGTGCTGAATCCGAATTCGAAGTTTCGTGCTCTTTCTCTCCTACTCTCGTCAGTGCCCGGTGTCGTTGATCCCACCCAGTATTCACCCAGTATTCCAGTTCCGAGGCATTCGGGGTGCACGGAAGCACATTGGCACGCACCACCTGCGATGTCTTTCGATGGTTTCCCCTAGAGTGCCAGCGATCCTGAAGTAGAGTTGGACTTTCTGTATACTGGAGCCGGGAAATTCTGAGCTTTTTCATATTGATTCTCGTAGTGGGCCGACGATGGAGAGATGGGGGTGTGCGGTGAGTAGATGATATATCACCGCCGAGGTTTCACCTCTGCGTTCGCGAGATTGGTTTAATTTCAGCGATGGGTGTCATCAAGTGCTGGTGAACTAAGTACGTTATCCAGTATACGTAGTAATAATGATCACAGGCCCCTGACTCAGACTTTGCCAACGAGTTGACGGAGGGGCAAGCCGCACGCTTGAAGTTCGTGGAGGATGTCATAGTTCTGATGACCATTCCCACCACCCGTCAGCCCGTGTTTGGCCCTATACTGCGTGGTGGCGGGCATTGACCATGACGCATTGACGACACGTGGTCGTGGTGTGGTCGCTGGACCCACTGCTTGTGCGTGCGGGTACGGGGACGACGATCTACTACTGACGCTTAGTGAGTGAGAATGCATCTTCAATCGCAATCCCCCTGCGCAGAGATAGAGGAACACACTGTCGGCAGTCCCTAAGAACCACATCTACTGAACTCTCAACGAGCCACTAAATGTAACCGTAACCCTTCAAATGTAGAAAGCATGACGGCAACGGTATACGCGGATGCTGACACCCGCTATGCACAGTAGTCGTAAATGCATACTATTTGCGCAACCCTTTTCGCATGACCCTATATCTACATATCCTAATAGACCCGCAGTAATTTCAGGAGGCACAGAAATGGCAGGAAAGCACTGATTTACATTTGCACATGTTAGGACCGTTAGTGGGAAAGCGGAACAACAGTACGCACGATCTACACTGGGAGCCTGATGGTTTCGATATGTCTACCCGCTCATACCGTCAAAACTCCCAGGCACAGGGGGTCCTGGGTACGTGAAAGCTATCACACTGTCTGAGAACGACGTCTCAGAAGACACTGAAGCCGGCGGACGACTCCTTGCGACAGCCGCGTCGGTGCTTGCTTCCATTGTATCTTTCACGCCCCCCGGGACTATGCTACCCGTGCGTGCCTTGAGCTGGGTGAACGTGGCAACAACACCCTCCGGTCCGTCGAGCGTCTCGCGGAGGTTATCGCGTGAATTCAGGCTGGGATAGAATGTCAGGAATCAGGAAGATCGCAAAGGAATAAAGACGCACATGGACATGAATGCGCAGGGAGAGAGTCGAATCATGATGAAGAGGAACGGTGCGTATATGAGCGTATCTCGATACTTGGAGACCTTCGTTCAGGGAGTCGTTATTTAACAAGAGGCTACAGGAGGTAAACGTGAACAGTACCATGATGACACAAGAGATAGCAAACACCCTTCGGAATAGCACAATCGTCAGAAAACAAGTCAACATGGATCGGCGGACTAGCTCACAAGTTAAGCGTGCCGCAATTGATGGAATAAATTGCGAGAAGGTTCAACACGTTGTTAGTTCTAGCGAGAGCACCGGTGTAAACGGAGTAATGGCATTTTCGCAATGTTCGGGCATGAACGTACCTCCTCCGTACTTGAGATCGGTGACTCAACAGAGTATGAACCATTCCAGTAGTAATGAGGACGTCGCAGAGGACCTTGCAATATAATAAAGCAATGGTCAACACCTGGTATGAGTGATGATTAGCGATTACAGCCTTCATCATCGGAGTAAACGTACCTGAAAGCGACTGCCTGGCTCGTGTATGTGCTTCAGGCTAAATACAGAACCTGTGAGAAAAAAGCAAGGAAAAGAATATGTGTAACTACGGCTGACACTTTTGCACTGTACGCTGAAGACAAGGATAAGGCCTTAGCGACTCACAAATGAAGGAACAGAAGGGAGAAACCTACAGGTCCCAAGACCTTACAAAAGTCGGTTAAAAGTAAGGTAAGCATCTCGAGGCATATCGCTGTGGAGGAACTCACCGAATATTGTCAGTGAGATGACGGACTGCTCATGTAAGTAAGTGCCAGCTCAGAACAAATTGCGTATACGTACGATCGCTGCTGGCAGGTATGGAGAACCCCCGCTCACTGGACTAAAATGAGTCTCACACCGATGAGAAACATCAGTAAACTCACGACGATAGATCCTGTACGCGTAGAAGCTATGTCCTTTTCAGTAAGAAACGCTTCATAGGTTCCCCATGAATACGTACTTCTGTACAGATACTTCAAGAACAACTGGTTACATATGCATAAGAATTGCGGACAAAGATTGGTCAACACAGACTAGCGTACTGGCAGATAAAGTCGTCGCCTTTGAAAGGATATTTGCTTTTGTAAGTCCCAGGACGAGCTCTGTGTCACGGCAGACGTACAGGTTGACTCCTAGAAGCCCCATAAAAACCGTGATCTCAATCAACACCGTATGTTTGGAGCAGCTTACCATGTTTTGAATGCGTTGGATTGATAATCCCCAAAATTTGTGATGCCAGTATGATAAGCCGTATAAGTATTGAAAACTAGATTGATGGTGTCAACGAGCCTAGTCGAAGATGATGTTATTATCGTGCATCCGATAGCAAATCTTTCGAAAATGTATACATCAAGAAAGCGACCTGCAAAGGATTCGTTAATATCCCGAGCACAGGACATAGCACAGGAGGGCACTTACAAAGGACTTTAGAGGCCACCGATCTCTCGAGCAGTGATTATTATAGTAGGAATAGACTTGCAACCAGGTAACACCATAGATACTAGATAGCCGATTAGGCTGGATCAGGTTCCACGACGGTGTATTACGGACAGTGGGACGCACATAGACGAGAGGACGGTGCCGATGTATAACGCTCCAAGGGTGTTGTGCACGGGGATTAATGCAGGGCATGGGAAAAAAGGAGAGATTAAGTCGACAACAATGAAAGGGGAGAAATGGCGACCGTTGGGAGTGGTCGATTAGTGTTTAGTACTCGACTCACAACGCGGCTGATAAATGCCCGTCACAGCGCCTGCGCAAATAGGAAGTTGATGACTGGGATGGATCATGTCGAAAAGCACTCCATCAGGAAACATAAAGCACCCGCGTGGGAACACTCCACGGCCCACAATCCTTTCAAGTTAGAGGGTGTTGGATACTTGGTTGTATAACTGACCGGAATTATCCAGGTATGGTCGGACAACCCCTTAGGTAAGCTAAATGTGCACCTCAGGTGCATACAGTCCTTGCTTGCCCGCATCTTCAGTACTACCTAGTAAGATATAAAGTCGTAGTTACTGTCTTGGCTATTGTACATTAAATTTTGAAAAAATAAATTGAGTTCGTTCCGAGGGAGAAATTACTCCACCTTTTTTTTGCCTTCATCGCAGAGCGCGGGCTATCTCTTTGCCGAGTCATTGATACCGCAGTGAAAAAACAATAAAGTATGCTTTGGCAGTGTTGGAGGTATACCGCAAACCAGGCAAGTGAGGCGACGGTACGCACGCACTATATGAATCTACGCAGGGAATCTGATGGTTTGATATATCTAATCGCTCATACCGTCACCGACCTCTGCTACGGAGGGTACCGGATACATTTCTTTGTTGAAGGCTATCACACTGCCTGAGAACGACCTGTCGGAGGAAACTGAAGCTGGTGGACGACACTTCGGGACAGTCATGTTGGTAGTCGCTTCCCTTGTATCTTGCGCGCCACGCCGGACTGTAGTGCGCCTGTGCGTACCTTGAGCTGGGTGAGCATGGCAACAACACCTCCCGGTGCATCGAGTGTCTCACGGAGATTATCCCGTGAGTTTAGGCTGGGATTAGAGTGTCAGGAATCAGGGCAGACCGCAGAGGAATAACAAAGAAGACGCACATGGACATGAACGCGCAGGGAGAGAGTCGAATCGTGATGAAGAGGGACGGGGTGTATATGAGTGCATCTTGGTACTTGACGAGCTTCATTTAAAGGTCAATATTTGACAAGAGGATGCAGGAGGTAACAGTGAACAGTACCAAAGTGACGCAGGAGATAGCAAACACTCTGAAAAATTGCATCATTGTCAGACGAGTCTATGCCAATCATCGCGCTGGCTCACAAGTTAAGTGTGCCGCAATTGATAGAATAAACTGCAAGAAGGTTCAATACGTTGTTTGTCCTAGTGAGAGCGCCAGTGTAAACAGAGTAATGGGACTTTTGCAATGTTTGGGCACGAACATACCTCCGAACTTGAGTGCGGTTACGCAAGAGGTAATAAACCATTCCAACGGTAATTAGGATGTCGCAGAGGACCTTGCAAGATAATGTGGCAATAAAGAGCTCCTGGGATGGATGGCAATTTGAGATTGCGGCCCACGTCATCAGACGAGGAGAAACTTGCCAGAAAGCGACGGCCCGGCTCGTGTATGTGCTTCAGGCTATATGCAGGAACCTGTGAGAAAAAACGAGGAAAATAACATGTGTGACTACGGCTGACGCTTTTGTAATGTGCGCTGAAGACAAGGATAGGGCCTTAGCGAACCACAAATAAAGGAACAGAAGGGAGAGACATACCGATCCCAATACCTTACAAAAGTTGGTTGAAATAAGATCAAAGTCTCGAGGCATGCTACTGCAGAGGAACTCACCGAATTCTGTCAGTGCGACAACTGGACTACTCGTGTGAATAGGTACCAGCTCTGAACAAATTGCGTATACATACGATCGCTGTCGGTATGTATGGAGAACCCTTGCCCACTGGACTAAAATAAGTCTCACACAGACGAAAAATATCAGTAAACCCACGACGATAGATCCTATGTGCGTAGAAGCTACGTCCTTTTCAGTAGGAGTTGATTCATGAGCTCCCCATGAGAAACGTACTGCTGTACAGAAATATCAAGAATAACTAGTCACATGCGTAAGAATTGCGGACAAAAGTTGGTCAAAATGGACTAGCGCACTGGAAGATAAAGCTGTCGCCTTTAGAAAGATATTTGCTCTGTGAGTCTAAGAACGAGCACTGTGTCATGGCAGACGTACGGGTTCACTCCTATAAGCCCCATAAGAACCTCGACCAGAACAGTACTTTTGAAGCGGCTTACCATGGTATTAATGCATTGGATTGATAATCCCCAAAATTTGTGATGCCGACGTGATAAGTCGCATAAATAATGAACACTAGGCTGGCTGAGTCAAGGAGCCTAGTCAAAGACGATGTCACTATCATGTATTCAATAGCAAAGCTTTCGGAAATGTATACATCAAGAAAGCGACCTGCAGAGGCTTCATTAGTATCCTGAGCAGGGAAATAGCACGTCGGGGCACTCACAAAAGACTTTAGAGGCCACCGATCTCTTGAGCAGTGGCCATTATAGTAGGAATAGGCTTGCAACCAGGTGACACCATAGATACTACATGGCCGATTGGGCTAGATCAGGTCCTGCTACATTGTATTACAGACAGTGAGACACACATAGACGAGAGGACGGTGCCGATGTATAACGCTCCAAGGGTGTTGTGCACAGGGATTAATGCGGGCATGGAAAAAAAAAGAGAGAATAAGTCGACTCAGTGAAAGGGGAGAAATGGCGACTGTTTAGTACTCAATTTACAACGCAGCTAATAAATACCCATCATGGCGCCTGCACACATAGGAAGTTTGTAACGGGATGGACCATGTCGAAAAGCACTCCATCTAGAAATATTAAGCACCCACGTGGGAACACTCCATGGCCCACGTTCCTTTCAAGTTAGAGGGTGTTGGATACTTGGTTGCATAACAGACCGGAATTATCCAGGAATGGTCGGACAACCCCTTAGGTAAGCTAAATGTGCATCTTGGCATACACTCCTTGCGTGCCCGCATCTTCATACTACCTAGTAAGATATAAAGTAGCTACTGTCTTGGCTACCATACATTAAGTTATGAAAAGTATATTGAGTTCCGAAGGAGAAATCACTCCACCATTTTTTTTTTTGAAAACCGTATTTTTTGCCTTTGCGAATACACTGGTGCCAGAAAGGACGTTTAGATGTGTAGTTGATAGTGTGGAGATTTATTTGATGTGTCGATTCCCTCATGGGAAGCATATGTGTAGTAGGGGGAAGCGTACGTGTAGTAGGTAGTATGGGTGAAGGAGTACTACTCCTATATTGTATCTCAGACCGGTCCGCACATACTTTTACAAGATCGTAGCCACATGCCTCGGATCTTTCCGGTTACGGCCATTCTTGGCTGGTGCTGACTGCCGCTCTACAGATAGTGGTATGGGTTATGAGAGAGATGACTGTACATTACAGAGCGCGGGCTATCTCTTTGCCGAGTCATTGGTATCACAGTCGAAAAAACAAAAAAAAAGTATGCTTTGGCAGTGTTGGAGGTATACCGCAAACCAGGCAAGTGAGATGACAGTACGCACGCACTATATAGATCTACGTAGGGAGCCTGATGGTTTGATATATCTACTCGCTCATACCGTCATGACCTCTGTACCGGGTACTTTCGTCGAAGGATATCGCACTGTCTGAGAATGACCTGTTGGAGGAAACTGAAGCTGATGGATGACTCTTCGGGACAGTCATGTTGGTGGTTGCTTCCTTTGTATCTTGTGCATCACGCTGAACTGTGGTGCCCGCACGTACCTTGAGCTGGGTGAGAGTGGTGACAACACCCTCCGGTGCGTCGAGCGTCTCACGGAGATTATCCCGTGAGTTTAGGCTGGGATATAATGTCAGGAATCAGGAAGACAGCAGAGGAATAACAAAGAGAACGCACATAGACATGAACGCGCAGAGAGAGAGTCGAATCGTGATGAGGAGGGATGGCGTGTTTATGAGCGTATCTCGATACTCGACGAGCTTCATTTAAAGGTCAATATCTGACAAGAGGACACAGGAGGTAAACGTGAACAGTACCAAAGTGACGCAGGAAATAGCAAACACTCTGAAAAATAGCACAATTGTCAGACAAGCCTACGCCAATCAGTGCACTGGCTCACAAGTTAAGTGTGCCACAATTGATAGAATAAATCGCGAGAAGGTTCAACACATTGTTTGTTCTAGAGAGAGCTGGTGTGAACAAAGGAATGGGATTTTTGCAATGTTTGGGCACAAACATACCTCCGAACTTGAGTGCGGTTACTCAAGAGGTGATAAACCATTCCAACAGTAATTAGGATGTCACAGAGGACCTTGCAAGATAATGTGGCAATAAAAAGCTCCTGGCATGGACGACAATTTGAGATTGCGGCCCACATCATCAGACGAGGAGAAACTTGCCAGAAAGCGATTGCCTGGCTCGTGTATGTGCTTCAGGCTATATGCAAGAATCTGTGAGAAAAAACGAGGAAAATAACATGTGCAACTATGGCTGACGTTTTTGTAGCGTATACTGAGGACGAGGATAGGGCCTTAACGAACTACAAATAAGGGAACAGAAGGGAGAAACATACCGATCCCAATACCTTACAAAAGTCGGTTGAAAATAAAGGTGAAGTTCTCGAGGCATGCTACTGCTGAAGAACTCACTGAATTCTGTCAGTGCGACGACGGACTGCTCATGTGAGTAGGTGCCAGCTCCGAACAAATTGTGTGTACGTACGATCGCTGCTGGTATGTATGGAGAACCCTTGCCCACTGGACTAAAATAAGTCTCACAGAGACGAAAAACACCAGTAAACTCACGACGATAAATCCTATATACGTAGAAGCTACATCTTTTTCAGTAAGAGTTGCTTCACTGCGGCTAGTCTGCTCATGAACTCCCCATGAAAACTTACTGCTGTACAGAAACTTCAAGAACAACTAGTTACATGTGCATATGAATTGCGGACAAAGGTTAGTTAAAACAAACTGGCGTACTGGCAGATAAAGCTGTCGCCTTTAGAAAGATATTTGCTTTTGTGAGTCTGAGAACAAGCACTATGTCACGGCAGACGTACGGGTTCACTCCTATAAGCCCCATAAGAACCTCAACCAGAACAGTACTTTTGAAGTGGCTCACCATGCTTTGAATGCGTTGGATTGATAATCCCCAAAATTTGTGATGCCAACATGATATGTCGTATAAATATTGAAAACTAGGTTGATGGTGTCAACGAGCCTAGTGGAAGATGACGTCACTGTCATGTGTTCAATAGCGAAGCTTTCGAAAATGCATACATCAAGAAAGCGACCTGAAAAAGGCTTCGTTAGTATCCTGAGCAAGGGATATAGCACGTGGGGGACTCACAAAGACTTGAGAGGCCACCGATCCCTTGAGCAGTGACTATTATAGTAGGAATAGACTTGCAACCAGGTAACACCATAGATACTAGATGGCCGGTCGGGCTGGATCAGGTCCTGTGACATCGTATTACAGACAGTGAGACGCACATAGAGGAGAGGACGGTGCCAATGAACAACGCCCCAAGGGTGTTGTGCACAGGTATTAAAGCGGGCATGGCGGACAAAGAGATAATAAGAATCGATGGCAATGAAAGGTGAGAAAAGGCAGGTGATGGGAGTAGTCGATTACTTAACCCGCAGCGCCGTTGATAAAGGCCTTTGACATGGGACCAGCCAGCGCCCGCACAAATAAGAAGCCGGTGATGGAGTAGTCCCATCAGGAGCGTGCACGTTGGAGCAGCTCACGCCCTACAGTTCTTCCGAGATAGCTGGTGATCTTCCACTGGTTCTGGATCATGTCGACCATGTGGAAACCTATGCGTAACAGTCACGGTGTTCGTATACGTGGTGGCGCACGTCACGGTGACTCGATACGATTATGAACTCACGTGCACCATGCGCCAGCTGCACGCTTTGTACGTTTGTATTTGTGTGCCACGAGCAAGGCCACAAGGGTTGTTGATGTGTGTCGACGTTTTGATTATAACGTGTTGACACTGCGTTGACGACGCACGATCGTGGTTGTTGGACCCGCGGCTTGCCGGTGTGCGTGTGACAGGTACGGGAACGATCTATTGACGCTTCCTGCCAGTGTGTACTAGTAAGAACCACGCCTTCAATTGCAATCCTTGTGTACAGAGATAGAGGAACACACTGACAGGTGGCGATCACTGTGAGACCCGCATCTACTGGACTCTCAACGAGCCTTTAAGCGCGACCGTAGTCTTTAAAAAAAGAGTAGAAAGCACGACAGCAAGGGTGTCAAGCATCGCAACTCAGACCTCAAGGGGCTGGATTGCAGCCGTTCTACCGTTTGATGATACGATCCCAATTCGATGGCAGCCCTGTCTGTTACTAATAATATACGATCGTTTGAACGCTATCGTTGAGCGTCCTGCTCTATACAGTAAATGTCTCGTCTGAGGTCGAGGGGGTGAGGGGGATGAGAGGAGGGCGTCAAAGATTGCCTTCGTTTGCTAGTGCCAGCCGAGTGCTGAACGGTGCAGAAACACTACGTAGTATATAATGAGACCTGGCGCATGCCGGTTGTGATAACCCTGACTAATCCAAGCCCGCCAGAAGGCATCTTTGAGCACTGGTCGAAAGAATGACTGAACGTAAACCGCTAGCTATCTCTTCCCTTAGCCATCGGTATAGTCAAAAAAACAAAAGCATGTTGTGGCAATGTTGGGAGCATAGCCCAACCAGGCAAGCGAAATGACGGTACGCACACACGAAATGGATCTACCCAGGTGCCTGATGGTTTGATATACAGTATCTACTACCCGCTCATAACTTCACGAACTCAGGTACAGGGGGTACTGCGTACTTTTCTCTGTCGAAAGTTATCACACTGTCTGATAACGATATGTTGGAGAAAATTGAAAGTGGTGGACGACTCTTCGGGACAGCCGTGTTGGTGTTTTCTTCCGCAATATCTTGCACGCCCCATGGAACTGTGGTACCCGTGCGCACCTCGAGCTGGGTGAGCGTAGTAACAACACCTTCTGGTCCGTCGAGCGTCTCGCGGAGGTTATCTCGTGAATTCAGGACTGAGTTAGAATGTCGGGGATCAGAAGACTGCAAAGGAATAACGAACAAAGACGCACATGGACATGAATGCGCAGAGAGAGAGTCGAATCATGATGAAGAGGGACGGTACATGTATGAGCACATCTTGATACTTGGCAAGCTTCGTTCAGAGAGTCAATACTTGACAAGAGGACACAGGAGGTAAAAGTGATCAGTACCAAAGTGACGCAAGAGATGGCAAACACTCTGCAGAATACCATGACTATCAGAAAAGAAATTGGCGCACTGGCTCACAAGTGAAGTGTGCCGCAATTGATAACATAAATTGCGAGAAGGTTCAACACGTTGTTTGTTCTAGAGAGAGAGCTGGTGTAAGCAGAGTAATGGTAATCTGCGCTGTTCAGGCATGAACGTACCTCCGAACTTGAGTGTGGTTACTCAAGAGGGTATAAACCATTCCAAAAGTAATGAGGACGTCGCAGAGGACCTTGCAAGATAATGTAGGAATCAAAAACTCCTGGCATGGACAGCAATTTGAGATTGCGGACCACATAATCAGACAAGGAGAAACTTGCCAGAAAGCGACTGCCCGGCCCATGTAAGTGTATCAGCCTATATGCAGAACCTATGAGGATTACAAGGAAAAGAACATATGCAACTACGACTGACACTTTTGTACTGTACACTGAAGTCGAGAATAAGGCCTTAGCAACCCACTAATAAAGGAACAAAAGAGAGAAACATACCAACTTCAATACCTTATAAGAGTCAGTTAAAATAAGCTGAAAGTCTCAAGGCGTGTTACTGCAGAGGAACTCACCGAATTCTGTTAGTGAGATGACGGACTGCTCATATGAGTAATTGCCAGCTCCGAACTAATTGCGTATACGTACGATTGCTGTTGGAAGGTATGGAGAACCCCCACTCACTGGACCAAAATAAGTCTCATACAGACGAAAAACACCAGTAAACTCACAACGATAGATCCTATATGCATAGAAGCTACGTCCTTTTCAGTAAGATTTACTTGATGAACCCCCATGAGAACGTACTGCTGTACAGAAACTTCAAGAACAACTGGTTACACATGGATGAGAATTGCGGACAGAAGTTGGTTAACACAGACTGGCGCACTGGAAGATAAAGCTGTTGCCTTGAAAAAGATATTTGCTTTTATAAGCTCGGGATGAGCACTGTGTCACAGCAGACATACGGGTTGACTCCTAGACGCCCCATAAGAACCCGAACAGTGCTTTTGGAGCGGCTTACCAATTTTTTAATGGGTTGTATTGATAATCCCCAAAATTGGTGATGCCAATGTGATAAGTCGCATAAATAATGAAACCTAGGTTGGCTGTGTCGAGGAGCCTAGTCAAAGATATGTCACTATCATGTATTCGATAGCGACGCTTTCGGAAATGTATACATCAAGAAAGCGACCTGCAAAAGCTTCATGAGTATCCTGAGCATGGGACATAGCACGTTGGGGCACTCACAAAAGACTTTAGAGGCCACCGATCCCTTGAGCAATGACCGTTATAGTAGGAATAGACTTGCAACCAGGTAACACCATAGATACTAGATGACCGATTGGGCTGGATCAGCTCCTGCGATATCGTATTACAGACAGTGAGACGCACATAGACGAGAGGACGGTGCCGATGAACAACGCCCCGAGGGTGTTGTGCACAGGGATTAATGCGGGCATGGCAGATAAAAGTCAAGAAAGAGAGAAATACTAAAGGATTGACCGCAATGGAAGGGGAGAAAAGGCAGGCCGATGGAAGTGGTCGATTACCCCTCTCGCAGCGCCGTTGATAAAGGCCTCTGTCATGGCCGGCGCCTGTACAGATAGGAGGAGGGCAGTGAAGGAGTGGTCTCATCAGGAACGTACACATGGGAGCACTTCACTGCCAAGGGTCCTTTCGAGTCGGTTTGTGATTTCCACTGGTTCTGATGATCATGTCGACCATGTGGAGGTCCATGCATAACAGTAGGCGTGGAGTCTGTCCAGCACAGCCGTTGATCAGAGCCATGTACGCGAGGTAAACAAACCATGACGAGAAAGAGAAAACATGATGACAAGAAAGAAGATCTTTTCCCACGCCCATTAACTTCTAATCTCGCCCAAGACATACACTGGCAGTAGGCTGACCAGGCATGCGGCACAGACTGCTATGCGTAGCGTTTCGCCTCCTTTAATACAGCATACAGGCCCGGATTTAGAGCACATCCATACCATAGCTCAGGTTTTTCTGCCCAAAAAATCAGCTCGCAAACACCCATACGAATAAGTGTGAAGACTCACCAATGACTTCTCTCGAACTCTCCAGATCCCAGACCCCCCTCCACATAAATGCGCCGCCACCATCAGTTCCGACTGCTGAGTTCATGTTCCTGCACAAACTTCCATACATGGAAGGCACCTCGCTCCAATGATGGGTAGGGCGGGGGCGAGAGCTTGGCGGTCGGTTGCGCGTGGGTAAGTTATAGAAGGACATGACGATGGTATTACATCCCCCGCACGGGATGCGGGGATATATATGGTGTTCCGTGCGACGGGAGCAAGCAAGCCACCATACGTTGCAGGGAGGCCGACGTTCGGCCTATTGACAACACCGCATCATCTTGGCGTTCACATAATGAGAACGAAATTTGACAAACGCACTGCAACCGACGAAGGTATGTCTTAAATGATGGTTTCGCCTCGTCTAGAAAGTCTGTGAGCTATTCAGACTCTGCCAGTGTTGACTAAGTGGTAGAGGGTGTATCTGGGTCGACCCTAAGTAATAATCTTGGCTCGGGGTGGAATACGGTTGCGTAGGCTTGGGCAGGCGACATGTCTAAACGTGGTCAAGTCAGTACAGGTGAATCAACTGTCTCAGCACACGCATATACCTGCTCGTTCACGGAGAAGACGTGGGTCACGACTGGCGTGGTCTTACTTTTTCCTCTTGCGCGAAGGACGACATTCTTCGGCGGGGCGTCAGGAAAGACCACGCGCACGTCAACTGCGGGCAGGAGCACAGGAAGACGTCTGGAATAACGTGCAATGATACTAACATGAACCAGTCGCGATGTATGTCTTTCAGCGGACGTCGGAGTCCAGTGAGTAGATTTTCTATTGTCGAGATTTCTACCTCTGCGTTCGCAAGACTGGTCTAACGATGGGCGCCGTTTTGGTGCTAGTAAAATGAGTACGTGTGCAGCATACATAGTAATAATGATCACACGCCCCGACTTGTCCAGGGACTTGCCGGCGCAGCGAGCCGCACACTTGAAGCTCGTGAAGGATGTTGTAATTCTGAGGACCCTTCTCTCCACCCAACATTTAGTCAGCCTGTCTTTGCGTCTATACGTGGTGGCGCGCGTTAGATACGGTTATGACAAGGACGTGCATCACGCGGCTCTCGGCTCCGTGCCCGTGTTGTACGTGGGCCACGAGCGTTGTCGATGCGTGTCGATGCGTTGATTATGACGCGTTGACGACGCGCGATTATGGTTGCTGGACCCGCAGCTTGTACGTGTCACGGTGACAGGTGGGTGGACGATCTAGCGACGCTTCCTGTGTAAGGACGCGCCTTCAATCGCAATCCTTCTGTGCAAAGATATAGAAACACACTGACAAGCGCGGACTAAGATTTGCATCTCAACGAGCTACTAAACGCAACTATAATCTTTCAGATAGTAGAAAGCATGACAGCAACGGTATCGAGCACCGTAACTCGGAAGGCAGACTGCAATCGTACCGCCACTTGTCGGTACGGTCCCAATTCGACGCCAGCCCCGTCTTTTAATACTAATAATACGCGATCCCTTGAAGGCTATCGTTGACCATCCTGCTGTATACAGTGAATGTCTCGCCAGTGGTCGAGGAGAGGGGGGTAAGGGGGCAATAAAGAGTGATTTCGTTTGCCAACTGAGCGCTGAACGGCACAGAAATACATGGTATGATAAGAGATCTGATGCATGCGGTTGTGATAACCCAGACTAATCTAGGCCCGCCAGAAGGTATCGTTTAGCAATAATTGAAAGAATGATTAGTCGTAAGTGACGGCGAGCTATCTCTTCGCCAAACCGTCGGTATGATCCAAAAAATGGGTCTACGGAAGGAGCCTGATTTTGATATATTTACCCGCTCATACTGTCACGACCTCGGCTACAGGGGGTACCGGGTACTTTTCTCTGTCGAAAGGCTAGCACATTGTCTGAGAACGGCATGTCGGAGGAAACTGAAAGTGGTGGTCGACTCTTCGGGACAGCCGTGTTGATGCTTGCTTCCACTGTATCTTGTGCGTCCCACAGGACTGTGGTCCTCGTGCGTACCTCGAGCCGGGTGAACGTGGCGACAACACCTTCCGGTCCATCGAGCGTCTCACGGAGGTTGTCTCGTGAGTTCAGGCTGGGAGAGAATGTCAGGAGTCAGGAAGTTCGCAAAGGAATAATTAACAAAGACCCACATGGACATAAATGCGCAGAGAGAGAGTCGGAACATGATGAAGAGGGATGGTGAGTATATGAGTGCATCTCGATACTTGGCGAGCTTCGTTCAGGGAGTCAATATTTGACAATAGGACACAAGAGGTAAAAGCGAACGGTACCAAAGTGAGGGAAGAGATAGCAAACACTCTTCAGTATAGCACAGTTGTCAGAAAACAAGTCGACGCCGATCGGCACACTGACTCACAAGTGAAGTGTACCGCAATTGATTGCATAAATCGCGAGAAGGTTCAACACGTTGTTTGTTCTAGCGAGAGAGGCGGTGTAAATACAGTGATGGAGTTTTTGCAATATTCTGGGACGAACGTACCTCCGAACTTGAGTGCGGTTACTCAAGAGGTAATAAACCATTCCAACAGTAATGAGGACATCGAGGAAGACCTTGCAAGATAATGCGGCCATGGATAGATCCTGGTATGAACGGCAATTAGAGATGGCAGCCCACACCATTTCAAAGAGAAAACGTGCTTGAAAGTGAATTCCCGGCTCGCGTGCATGCTTCAGGCTATATGCAGAACCCGTGAGAAAAAACGAGGAAAAGAATGCGTGCAACTAAGGCTGACATTTCTGCACTATGTACTGAAAACGAGAATAAGGCCTTAGCAACGCACAACTAAAGGAACAGAAGGGAGAAACATACCGATCCCAATACCTTAAAGAAGTCGGTTAAAATACTGGAGGCATGCTACTGGAGAGGAACTCACCGAGTGCTGTCAGTGAGACGACGGACTGCTCATGTGAGTGGGTCCGGCTCCGAACAAACTGCGTATACGTACGATCGCTGCTGGAAGGTATGGAGAACCCCTGCCCACTGGACTGAAATGAGTCTCACACAGCCGAAAAACGTCAGTAAACTCACGACAATAGATCCTATACGCGTAGAAGCTACGTCCTTTTTAGTGAGTTTGCTCCATGAGCCCCTCATGAAAAAACGTACTGCTGAACAGAAAATTCAAGAAAGGCTGGTTACATATGCATAAGAATCGCGGACAAAAGCTGTTCGAAACAGACTAGCGCACCGGCAGATAAAGTTGCCGCCTTTAAAAAGATATTTGTTTTTGTAAGTCTCAGGACGAGCTCTGTGTCACGGCAGACTTACGGGTTCATCCCTGGATGCCCCATAAGAACCTCGACTGGAACAGTACTTTTGGAGCGGCTCACCATGATGTAAATGCGTTGGATTGATAATCCCCAAAATTTGTGACGACAAAATGATAAGTCGTATAACTAATGATACCCACGTTGGCCGTGTCAACGATCCTGGTCGAAGATAATGTCACTATCATGTATTCGATAGCAAAGCTTTCGAAAATGTATACATCAAGAAAGCAACCTGCAAAACCTCCGGTGAGATCCTGAGTATGAGACATAGTACGTGGGGACGCTCACAAAGGACCTTAGAGGCCAACGATCCCTTGAGCAGTGACTATTGTAGTAGGAATAGACTTGTAACCAGGTAACACCATACAAGCTGCATCGCCGATCGGGCTGGATCAGGTCCTGCGACATCGTATTACAGACATTGAGACACACATAGACGAGAGGATTGTGCCAATGAACCACGCCCCAAGGGTGTTGTGCAAAGGGATTAATGCGGGCATGGCAGATTAAAGTCAAGAAAGAGTGAATAGTTGAAGGATCGACAGCAATGGAACGGGAGAAAAGGCGGTCTATGGGAGCAGTCTATTAACCAGCTCGCAGCGCTGTTAATAAAAGCTTCTGTCATGGCACCTGTGCCAATAGCAAGGTGATGACGGATGATCAAAAAGAGGGATCCCATCGGAACGCACCCATGTGGAACCCCTTCACAGCCTACGGACCATTTTTCGCCGATTCTGAGTGTCATGTCGACCATGTTCGGAAATCTTGAGTCCATGCGTAACAGTGGACGCGTATCAGTGGACGCGTATCAGTGGACTTCGAAGTCTGTCCATCACAGTCGCCGTTGATAAGAGCCACGTAAACCATGACGAGAGAGAAGTGATCTTGGCCAGTAAACTAAAATGATTTCTGAGAGCCCAAGACGTATTCTAACCCATACATGCGGTACAGCAACTGCACTACGCGTACAGCTTTAATACCGCATATACCTCCACTACTCCGCCAGTCGCGAGTGCATGTTCCTGCACAAAACTTTTGTACATCGAAATCATCTCGCTCGAGTGGGCCGGCCGGAGCGAGAGCTTGGCAGTCGGGATTCGCATGAGGAAGTAGTAGCGGGACATAAGGACGGTATGGCGTCCTCCGCGCAGGGTGTGGGGGTACATCAGGCGTATGCGTAATGGAAGGGAGCAAGCCATCAGATGCATCAGATGTCACAGAGGCCCGGCGGACGTTCGTATCGGGAAGCAGTTGGCACCAGCCGGAAATGGTAATGGCTGGGATAATTGTAAGTGTGTGGCGTGTCCGGTACGGACCGGTCGGACAATAAAAATAGGGGCCTTCGCTCTAAATCCCACCATTGCGTGTTATGTATTCCCGTCAAGCGGGAACCATATAATACATTATTCTCTATAGTTCGACATATTGACGACATCACATCGTCTTGACGTCCGCATGGTGAGAAAGAAATGGGACAAATGGACTGCAACCAATGAAGGTATGTCTTGAATGGCCCTCGTCCGGGACATCTGGAGACGATTCAGATGATGGTGTTGGCGTTGATTGGGCTTACCTGCATCAATAAGTCCCTGGAAAAGTTTCGCATTTTTCCGGGGGTTATGCAGGTTTTTGCGGTCATACAATTCTTCAAGGAGGCAAACAAGGCGGTGTCCTGGAGCCTGCAAAACCTTTTTTGGTAGGGTTTTAGGGACAATATAGAATGGTTTTGACATTTGAGTGGTTTTCGCGGTTTTAGGCGCTTTCTTAAGTTTTTTTTTCGGGCCAAAAAACTATCAAAAAGAAATTCGGATCAATCCTGACGTAGGTCGACCATAAGTGCATAAGTAGTGGAGTATAGGATCTCGGCTCAGGGTGGAATACGGTCACAAAGAGTTTGGGCGGGTGGCTCGTCGAAACGTGGTTGAATAAGTGCAGATGAACTAACTGTTCCAGCACACGCACATACCTGTTCATTCACAAAAAAGATGCCGGCCTCGACTGGCGCGGTCTTCCTCTTTGCTCTTGCATGAAGGGCGGCATTCTTAAGTGGGGCCTCTGAAGAGATACACGCAAGTCAATTGTGGGCCAGAGCACAGGAAGGATGTCCGGAATGACGTGCATCTGTAAAAGATGCTCTATCTGGAAGCTTGTTTAGAAAGGGATGGATGATTGATCATACGTGACTGCCAGCTATCTCTTTCCTAAATTATCGGTATAGTCATAAGAACAAAAGCATGTTGGGAGCATAGCCCAACCAGGCAAGCGAAACGACAGTAAGCACACACGAAATGGATCCACCCAAGGTGCCTGATGGTTTGATATACAGTATCTACTACCTGCTCATAACCTCACGAATTCAGGTACAGGGGGTACTGCATACTTTTCTCTGTCGAAAGCTATCGCACTGTCTGGCAACGACGTGTTGGAGGAAACTGAAAGTGGTGGATGACTCTTCGGGATAGTCATGTTGGTGTTTACTTCTGCTGTATCTTGCATGCTCCGCGGAACTGTGGTACCCGTGCGCACCTCAAGCTGGGGAAGCGTAGTGACAACACCTTCTGGGCCGTCAAGCATCTCGCGGAGGTTATCCCGTGAATTCAGACTGAGTTAGAATGTCGGAGATCAGGAAGACCGCAAAGGAATATTGAACAAAGACCCACATGGCCATGAATGCGCAGAAAGAGAGTCTCATCGCGATGAAGAGGGACGGCACATGTATGAGCAAATCTTGATACTTGGCAACCTTCGTTCAGGGAGTCACTATTTGACAAGAGGACACAGGAGGTAAAAATGAACTGTACCAAAGTGACGCAAGAGATAGCAAACACTCTGCAGAATAGCACAATTGTCAGACAAGCCTACGCCGATCAGTGCACTGGCTCACAAGTTAAGTGTGCCGCAATTGATAGAATAAATCACGAGAAGGTTCAACACGTTGTTTGTTCTAGCGAGTGAGCTGGTGTAAACAGAGTAATCATTTTGCAATGTTCAGGCAAAAATGTACCTCCGAACTTGAGTGCGGTTACTCAAGAGGGTATAAACCATTCCAACAGTAATGAGGACGTCGCAGAGGACCTTGCAAGATAATGTAACAACGAAAAACTCCTGGTATGAATGGCAATTTGAGATTGCAGCCCACATAATCAGACAAGGAGAAACCTGCCAGAAAGCGACTGCCCAGGTTGTGTATGCGCTGCAGCCTATATGCAGGAACCTGTGAGAAAAAACGAGGAAAAGAACATGTGCAACTACGGCTGACATTTTTGTAGTGTACACTGAAGACAAGGATAAGGCCTTAGCGACCCACCAATAAAGGAATGGAAGGGAGAAACATACCGGCCCCAATACCTTACAAAAGTCAGTTAAAAATAAGGTGAAAGTCTCGACGTATTTTACTGCAGAGGAACTCACCGAATTCTGTCAGTGAGATGACGGACTGCTCATGTGAGTAGTTGCCAGCTCCGAACAAATTGTGCATACGTACGATCGCTGCTGGCAGGTATCGAGAACCCCCGCTCACTGGACCAAAATAAGTCTCACACCGATGAAAAACTCCGCAAACTCACGATGATAGATCCTATATGCGTAGAAGCTACGTCCTTTTCAGTAATAGTCGCTTGATGAACTCCCCATGAGAACGCACTGCTGTACAGAAACTTCGAGAATAACTGGTTACACGTGCATGAGAATTGCGGGCAGAAGTTGGTTAACACAGACTAGCGCACCGGAAGGTAAAGCTGCCTCCTTTAAAAAGATATTTGCTTCTGTAAGTCTCAGGACAGGCTCTGTGTGTCATGGCAGACGTACGGGTTGATGCCTGGACGCCCCATAAGACCCTCGACAAGGACAATACTTTTGGAGCGGCTTACCATGGTGTGAATGCGTTGGATTCATAGTCTCCGAAATTTGTGACGACAAAATGATAAGCCGTATAACTAATGAAACCCACGTTGGCCGTGTCAACAATCCTGGTCGAAGATAGTGTCACTATCGTGTAATCGATGGCAAAGGCTTTCGAAAATGTATACATCAAGAAAGCAACCTGCAAAGCCTTCGGTGAGATCCCGAGTATGAGACATAGCACATGGGACGCTCACAAAGGACTTTAGAGGCCATCGATCTCTTGAGCAGTGACTGTTATAGTAGTAATAGACTTGCAACCAGGTAACACCATACAAACTGCATCGCCGATCGGGCTGTATCAGGTCCTGCGACATCGTATTACAGACGTTGAGACACACATAGACGAGAGGACTGTGCCAATGAACCACGCCCCAAGGGTGTTGTGCACAGGGATTAATGCGGGCATGGCAAATAAAGAGAGAATAAGAATCGACAGCAACGAAAGGTGAGAAAAGGCGTTCGATGGGAGTAAGTCGATTAACCAACTCACTGCGCCGTTAATAAAGGTCTCTGTTATGGCGCCTGTGCCAATAGCAAGGTGATGACGGATGATCAAAAAGAGTGATCCCATCGGAGCGAACCCGTGTGGAAGCCCTTCACGGCCTACGGACCATTTCCCGCTAATTCCGAGTTTCATGTTGACCATATCCGGAAATCTTGAGTTCATGCGTAACAGTGGACGCGTAACAGTGGACTTGAAGTATGTTCATCACAGTCGTTGATAAGAGCCACGTAAACCATGACGAGAAAGAAGTGATCTTCCGACGGCCACTAGTAAGCTAAATCTGTTTCTGAGAGCCCAAGACGTAGGTTAACCCATACATACGGCATAGCCACTGCTACGCGTACAGCTTTAATACCGCATATACCTCCACTACTCCGCAAGTCGCGAGTGCATGTTCCTGCACAAATCTTTCGGACATCGAGTGGGCCGGGCAAGAGCGAGAGCTTGGCAGTCGGGGGTCCGCATGGGAGAGTAGTAGCAGGACATAAGGATGGTATGGCATCCCTCGCGTAGGGTGTGGGGGTACATCAGGCGTATGCGTAACGGAAGGGAGCAAGCCATCAGATGTCACAGAGATGCGGACGTTCGGCCTATTGACGACATCACATCATCTTGATGTCCACATATAAGAATGAAAATGGACAAACGCACTGCAAGTCTGCAACCAATGAAGGTATGTCTAGAATGGCCCTCGTCTAGGACATCTGCAGACGATTCAGATGATGGTGCCAGCGCAGATTGGGCTAGCCCAGTGTTGTGCCGGTCGGGGGTCTGGAGTCACGGTCGCTGACCGTAAATCGTGGGAAAGTCGTGAAAAGTCGCTGATGATCAAACGTTCGTGACTCTTCTGTGGTGCAGAGTCCTGCAAGTCACCCGTACCGACATCACGACCACATCTGTATCTAGCACCATCTTACTACTTGCTGTAACTCTATGGGGCTATCTGAGTGTCCTTGCGTGTTTGGTACTATTGAAAATGAGGCAGACAATGTGCTGAATGAGTGATTCTTTTTTCTCGGGACTTGCCTTTATTGATTTATCAACACAAACCCCTATCATATATGTAGTTATAACCAATATTAACGACAAAATCCCTCCACAACAGGTCCACACCATGCAAGCTACAATCACCTCACAAATTATATAGGGATACCCCTGGCACCCCATAAAAGTCGTGGTCGGTGACAGTTGGCGAATCCGAAAACAGTCCCGCAACCAGCACAACACTGAGCTTACCTGCATCAGGAAGTTCCCGGAAAATGTTTCGTATGTTTCTGGGTTTTTTCCAGTTTCAAGTATCAAGAACCCGGAGACCCAGAAAGATGGAAATTGGTCATAAGCATAGTAATTATCGTGTGATCAAAGGGCTATGCAGGCTTTTGCAGTCATTCGATCTTTCGAGGCAAACAAGGCGGTCCCTGGAACCTGCAAAACCTTTTTTGGTAGGGTTTCAGGGAAATATAGAAGTGGTTTTCGCGGTTTTAGGCGGTATTTTAAGTATTTTTTCGGGCCAAAAAACCATCAAAAACAATTCAGATAAGCCCTGATGTGTAAGTAGAGTATAAGATCTTGGCTCAGGGTGGAATACGGTCACATAGAGTTAGTGCAGATGAACTAACTATTCCAGCACACGCATATACGTTCACAAAAAGACGCTGGCCTCTACTGACGTGGTCTTCCTCTTTGTTCTTGCGAAGGGTGGCATTCTTTGGTGGGGTCTCCGGAAAGATCTACGCAAGTCAACTGTGGGCCGGAGCAAAGGTAGGATGTCCGGAATGACGTGCATCTGTAAATGATGCTCCATCTGGGAGCTCATTTAGAATGGGATGAACGATTGATCGTACGTGACGGCCAGCTATCTCATCGCCAAGCCATCGTATAATAAAAGAAACAATGCATACTTTGGCAATATTGGGGGCTTAGCCCAAGCAATCAAACGAAACGAGGGTACGCACGCACTAAATAGATCTACGCAGGGTACCTGAGAAATTGATACAGTATGTCTACCCGCTCATACGGTCACGACCTCAACCACAGGGGGTACCGGGTATCTTTCTCTGTCGAAAGCTATCACACGGTCTGAGATCGACCTGTCGGAGGAAACTGAAGCTGGTCCACGACTCTTCGGGATAGCCGTGTTAGTTCTCGCTTCCCTTTTATCTTGCGCGCCCCACGAAACTGTGGCACCGCCTGTGCGTACCTTGAACTGGGTGGGGGTGGTAACAACGCCATCTGGTTCGTTGAGCATCTCCAGGAGGTTATCTCGTGAGTTCAGGCTGGGATAGAATGTCAGGGATCAGGAATATCGTGAAGGAATAACGAACAAGGAAGACGCACATGGACATGAATGCGCATGGAGAGAGTCATCAGGAAAAACCTCCCGCGCTAGCGAGGCATAACGCATGACTATATTATCAACAACCGAAAAAAGGGAGATAGTACGCCAATATTTTCCAACTAAGACCAGTAATACCAGTAATACTTTGTATGGCCACAATTTTTCATCAATTAACTACGAAAATACCATGTAATTATCTCGATCACTGAAGGGGTTTATGTAAAAGGCATTACACAGTTCCAGGACCGAGAACGTGTTCCACTCCCGCGGAGTGTGCTGTCCAAATATGGGGAATAGATGTACACTACGAAGAATAGACTCAACAGGAATAATGCTTGCACGCCGCCGGCCATGTCGTGTAAGTCTAGTCACTCTGTATAGACGGTGGTTGGAGCCGGGGGTTACAGGAATTGGAGAGAACCATTCCACGTATGTGAGATGTTCTGGAGGTGTAATGTCCGAAGATGGGAAAACCTCGCGAATCACCTTGCTTGGTATTTCGAAGACGACTCGAACTTGTGCTATTTGATGACCTGCATAACAGTAAGGTGGTGTGATACCCCTATATGACGAGAATGTACCATTACTCCCATGCATGACTTGGGATTTACCGCGGACGAGAACGGTATCAAACCGCGAAGGTATTGCACGCCCACGCATATCCTTTTGTTCTGGCCGAACTTGGATGGCGTCAACTATTTCGGAGTTGTCTAAATTCGAAAATTTGATTCTGTGGTGCACTGGCACAGAGCGGAATGGGATAAGTGTGTCTGCGGCCAGAGCAGACAGTGTTGCTGCTGAAGCTGTGGGGTGGTTGGTCCGAGCAATGAAGTCAGCCAACGCATCCTGGAAGTCAATGGCACCATATTTTTGGGCCAGGTCATCGAAAGAGACTGCCTTCAGTGTTGGGTGTTGAGTCATCCTCAAGTGGCATGCACCAGGCTGTGGAGGTTCAATCGGCTTTGCAGACAGCACATTTTCCTCTTGATCGGACCGTTGCCACCATTTGACAAACATAGAATGGAGTTGTACCTTCTTGTGGCGTTCCAGCCAGGTGGTCATCTGACTGTATTCGTCCTTGTGATTGGTCGCGCGATAAGCGTCCTTTGTGAAATCAATATGAAGCCGTTCCGTCTGCTCTGTGTTGTAATTGTCAGTTGTACCAAAGAGACGGATTGACGGGCTGTAATGAATCAAACTGTGTATTTTTGGTATGTTGAAGTGATCGCGAACCCCAAGATCAATGAAAATATCTTTATTGTTGTGGAAGCGAGAAAGGGAGTCCTCCAGGCACGTGATGGTAGTAGATGTCTGAGACGGAAACTGGGCCAGATATAGAAAGTCTAGTAGCACACGCACAACTGTAGTGATCCGTGGTGAGACTTGTCCATTGGGAACTGGAAGGTCCACGATTAGACCAAGGAGAAGCCAGCACATATTTTTATGTTCCAGGCCTGATATGCGACTGAGGCTTGATATGCCTTTGGCAAAAATTGAGATGTGGTGATTTGGCGGTAATGATCGACATCGCGCGTCAATTTCTGCTGGTCCAAAGACCCCAATTAGCCAAGCGATCAAGTGTTTGAGCACTCCTTGCAGTAATTGATGGAGAATGTCAGGCGTAATGGATACAAAGACATTAGTGAGAGGGAGAAACTCCCAAAACGGGTGGTAAACTGGCTTCTGGCCTGCCTCACGACAGGCCAAGTGGAACACATGTGCATCACCGTCAGCCAGGAGGTATGTGTCCCTGGCTTTGTCGTAATCACGAGGAGGAAATCTAGTGTATGAACCCAGCCTGTCAGATGGTACAAGACATTTTGGGCATCGACCGCTGTATGTACCCGTTGCCAGCACTTGTTCTGGGTAGTCGCCCACAAAGACTGTGAATATTGGATGGCACCGGCGCCAGATGCCATCACCGCTCATCATTGCGATGCCAGTCTCACCATACATTGTGATCGGGGCTAATATAACTTGCATGCAAGTGTGGAAAAGGTTTCCGATCGTGCGGTGACAAGCTGTCTTATTTGTGATACCTTCCAGCCTGGTGGTTGGGATGTAAGCGATCAGTATTTGAGCATGGCGTGATGGCTTGCGACGGATCTCCTTTGGAATGTTTCCAATAGTGAGATATACAGGGTACGCACTCTTCCCGCGGAAAAGCGTCAATTGAGTCTTGTCAGAGGAAATGATGACGGGGATCACAGTGCACCTGGTCGATGTGATTCAAGGGTTGTCTGCTCCAACACATAAGTTTTCGGAACTGCTCCAGGACTAGAATAGCGCTGCGCACCTGTACTGCCCACCACCAATCTCCTGTGTGCATCTCACTATAAACGCACTCTGTCCGTTCATGACTAGTATAATGCCGTTCTGGAGCGATGAGCAAATCCCGAGCAAATTCAGGGTCGCCATAGATAGACTGAATACATGATAGTATGTTCCGGAAATAAAATTCCAGGTTTTCTTCCCCAATGACAAGACTGCGGCACTCAAACGGTGGGCGCCCAGGCAATGCTTTGTCAATGATATCGTTCAGCTCTTTTGTTGAGCTGAACGACAACCCGAGTTTATTGACGACCTAAGCGATGTGTTAGTGAAACAATAACAGCTAGTTGGTGAGTACGCGCCTCTGATATTGCCAATAGTTCTGTCACTGCCGAGGATGTCGGCCCACACATCTTCGCCCAATGTGCAACCTCCCAGTCACATTGGGAGCGAAAAGGGGCCCAGACAGAGGCTCCAAAGGCTGCTTGACTAGAATCATACACCAAGGAACCTTGACGTAGCCCAGGGATTGGTGCACCTGGACTACCATGTGGAAAGTGGTCGACCACCAATTGGGGTGCGACATCCGAACTGTCGGCATTAGGGGATGTAGGACATAATGGTGGCGGACCTGGTGGCTGTAGCTCGATGGGCGGCGGTGTTGGCGACTGTAGCTCGACGGGGTGATCTCATTCCAGTCTAGTAGCAGTGGAATGAATACTTTCCAATATTTCCAGTAGCTCAGCGTCAGTGGCGTCTACGTTGTTGACAGCGTCAGTGGCGTCTACGTTGTTGGCAGTGTCAGTGGTGGGTGCAGCACTGGAAGCACGAGCAGTGCCAAATCCGGCATCACCGTCTTGAGGAAATTCCTCGATTCCACCTGCAAATGGTGTGTAACGACGGTACGCATGCTCTCAAGTCATTATACAGGACTCACCGCTCAATTCTTCACTTGGGTACGTATCACGGTGGTCCCTTGACGTGAAATTTGAGTTTGGCCCTAGTGAAGACCCCGCACCAGGCACCATCTGAAATGCCAACGGCGTTTTCAATGCCATATGTGCGGCATGGCACTCACTGTTCTCAGGCCTGCTGAGACGCTGAGAATGCCCACGTGGATTGAAATCTCGCTTGCACCCACGACAATGGATCTGGGGTGCATCCAGACAGGTGGGTAGACGTTGAAGGGAGGGGTCAGTAGTCATGGTGCGCAGTGGGGTGATCGAGTGCTGGAGGTGTGGGATTAAATATATTCATTAGTGACGACCTCTCAATATAAAAGGACAACATACCTTTGGCTGGACCCCAATACGATTCCTGTCTTTACTGGTCATTTTCTTTGTCCTTTCCACTTACCTCTCTTTTTGTTGTCCCGATTCGGTATTTCATTGATGGTGCCACGCACCCGCCAATCCCACACAAAAGGGCCCACGGACAACCCTCGGGGCACAGAGAACAAAAGCCAAGTCTCTGTCGAAAGTTCTATTCTCATCAATAGAAGTACCCGAAGGAACGTTGTAGCTCGAAAAGTTGTCCCTGAAACTCAGTGCCAAATCCAGCAACCAGGTATGTCTAGAACCGCACAAAGTCAGACGTGTCCCAGACTATGATAAGCATGTGGGAAACGCACCTTCGCTCAAGATGATGCCACAAGTGACGCCCATATCCCTACCCCCTCAGAAGTGCAGCCTGCAAAGAAAGCGCGAAGCGTTGGTAAGTCCTTCAGCTACCTTTGGTCAATAACAATCATACGTACTCACCAATCCGATGTTAGGGCCCATCCATTGTCGTCCAATGCCTCTCATGCTACCCAGCGAGAGTGATGTGGGAGATGTGGGAAGTAATAATAGCGATATGGCAAGCCAGTGGCACAAAGACAATAGTGTTGCGAAGGGCAAGCAACTTGAGCGCAGTGAGTGCTTGATTACAAATTGTATTTGTGTATGTTGTCGACTGAAAAATTTTCAGCATCGTCCTTTTACCCTGGCCGTGGTGACAACACTCATGTCTCCACACGTCTCGACCATCCGAATTACGCTTTTCTCACCCCTGAGGTGGATGATGATGGCTCTGAAACTGAAGAATGTTTGACAGAGGAAGAGCACGCAGTTGAGCTTGCCCTCAGACATCCCAGCAAGTTTTTGGAGTCTATGGCTATCGAGGTAAGCCTATGATGTTCAACATGTTCCAAATGGTAACCACTTTCACAGAGGCCATCGTGGGTAGGATTGGGTGGTACTAAACCTAGTCATTCAGTTGGTGAAAGTTCCAGTGCATCTTTTGACGACGCCGAAAGGTCTACCCCACAAGACACCGCTTCGGACTCACGCACACAACCTGGACTTGGTACAGCAGTGCCCACTGCTAGACCCTTAGGTGATCAACTTTCCCTTGTTGCCGTATTTGTAGTGACTTACATGGACTGAAGTCGTCCCGACTCAACTTCGGAACGAGGGTGTGACACCTGACTCAGGCTTGCCTCTACGCACTTGGCCAGTTGATACGGATCTGGTATACACCACGGGTTCAAATAAAGTCATGCTAACTATTCAACGACCACTTGTCCATGCTGTCATACAAGAGGCAATCGAAAATCTCCAAGCTGGCCTGCTGTTTACTAATGCGTTCCCTGATGTCTGTGCCACACTCACACTGATTTAGGATTGTCTTCTCACTGCTGCTAATCGTCACAAACCTGGTGCTACAGATATCCTTGAACGACTCCAACGCGACCAAGATTATATGTTGAAGATCACGCCCGTGGTAAGTCCTATTTACTTTGAGATGACTTTCACTGACAGCGCTTCCCAGCCGCGCGCTAGAATATGCTTGATTCGAAGCGAAATCAAGGAGCGCTGCAACACCATCACTATGGGAGTATTCCTTGGGTTTGATACGGCGCTGGATATCGTTGAGTATGTTCGGAGCCAGCTATCACAATATACATATACTTTTCCGAGGGCCAATATTGTAAGTCATAAGGTTTCTACTCGTTCCCTCTAACAGTCTGTCAGGCCAACGGACTTGTGATGCGCTCACGGCCATATCGAAACCACCGCATCATTACTGTTATCCGGGATATGTTCTTTACAGGAGGGTCTACATCTTTTGCCAGACAATTTCAATACCTTTTCCCAACATATGAATGTCGTGAAGGTGTAGTAAATCATGAGGTCCCTGTTCCTATGGTCGCTCTGGTTGCAACTGCGGTAAGTCATGATTTTTTTTTTCGGCCATGCGTCACACTCATCCTATATGCTAGCTGTATGCGACAATCTATGAGTGGCGCACCGGAGAACAGCAGGTCACAGAGTTCTCAGCAAATGCGTACTTGGATGTATACCATGGCAATGTTAACACTTTAACCCATATTCGGGAAAATCGTGAAGGTGCATTTCACCTTATGATGGCCGACATCTATAGACAAGCAAAGTAAGTTTTAATTTCTTGTACATTGCAGTCCTGACAGGCTTGATATGGTAGCACACCCACCGGAAATGAACCGAGCTCAGGCATTCCAATTGCTGAGCTTGATCTCAACCAACTCGATGGCTGATAGTGCTTCATCAAGGTTTCAACACCACTTTTTCAACCCGGAACCACTGTAAGTTCCCTAGGATGGTCTTGAATATTGGGCTGACTGGACTTCACCAGTCAACAGTGTTTCTCGTATACCCCCTCTTTCTCATGTGTTACACCAGTTTTTTGTACTGGCCCGACGTTCACTACAGCTACAGATAATCAACAAAAATTGCAGGTTTTGTTCCTATCCATTACTTCTCTTCTCTCATTGCTGGTCTTGTGGTTATCTCCCCATAATTCACATAATGCCAAAATAATAGTTGGTCATTTTTTGAGTAGCCCAGTCATAATATATATGCTTTCGGTCAATATTCTGGTCTCAATTGTGACTATCAAGATAATCCCCAATAAATAATAGAGGGGACTAAGCAATCTGCGATAATCAAAAAACACCGGTAATTATCAGTAATTTGGCCTCGCTAGTGCGGGAGGTTTTTCCTGATGGTCGAATTGTGATGAAGAGGAATGGTACGTATATAAGCGCATCTAGATACTTGGCGAGCTTCGTTCAGGGAGTCAATATTTGACAAGAGGGCACAGGAGGTAAAAATGAACACTACCAAAGCGACGCAAGAGATAGCAAATACTCTACAGAATAGTACAATTATCAAAAAATAAGTCGAAAAGTGTTAGCGCAGTGGCCCACAGGTTAAGTGTGCCGCAATCGATAGAATAAATTGCGAGAAGGTTCAACACGTTGTCTGTTCTAGCGAGAGAGCCGGTGTAAACGGAGTAACGGCGTTTTGCCAATGTTCGGGCACGAGCTTACCTCCGGAATTGAGTGCGGCTACTCAAGAGGTAATAAACCATTCCAAAAGTAATGAGGATGTCGCAGAGGACCCTGCAAGAGAATGTGGGAATTAAAAACTCCTGGGACGAGCGGCAATTAGGGATTGCAGCCCACATTCTCAGACGAGAGGAGGAAACGCACCTCTAAGCGAGTGCCCGGCTCGTGCATGTGCTTCAGGCTATATGCAGAAAATGTCAAAAAAAATAAACAAACAGGAAAAGAACATGTGAAACTATGGCTGACACTTTTGTACTGTACACTGAGGACGAAGATGAGGCCTTAGGGACCACACATGAAGGAACAGAAGGGAGAAACACACCAATCCCAAGACCTTACAAAAGCCGGTTTTAAAAAGCTGAAAATCTTGAGGCTTGATGCTACCGCAGAAGAACTCACCGAATTCTGTCAGTGCGACGACGGACTGCTCATGTGAGTTGGTGCTAGCTCCGAAAAAATTGAATCTACGTACGATTGCTGCTGGAAGGTATCGAGAACCCCCGCCCACTGGACTGAAATAAGTCTCCCATTGACGAAAACCACCAGTAAACTCACGACGATAGATCCTATATGCGTAGAAGCTACGTCCTTTTCAGTAAGAGTTGATTCATGAGCTCCCCATGAAAAACGTACTGCTGTACAGAAACATCAAAGAATAACTGGTCACATACATAAGAATTGCGGACAAAAGTTGGTCAAAACGGGTTAGCGCACTGTCAGATAAAGCTGTCGCCTTTATGAAGATTTTTGATTCAGTAAGTCTCAGGACTGTCACGGCAGACGTACGGATTGACTCCTAGAAGACCCATAAGAACCTCAACCAGCACAGTGCTTTTGGAGCGGCTTACCATGATGTGAGTGATGTGTTCGATCGATAATCCCCAAAGTTTGTGACGACAACATGATATGTCGTATAAATATTGAAAACTAGGTTGGCGGTGTCAACGAGCCTAGTCGGAGATGATGTCACTATCCTGTATTCGATAGCGAAGCTTTCGGAAATGTATACATCAAGAAAGCAACCTGCAAAGCCTTCGTTAAGATTCCTAGCGTGGGAAAAGCATGTGGGAGCCTCACAAAGGACTTTAGAGGCCACTGATCCCTTGAGCAGTGACTATTACAGTAGGAATAGACTTGTAACCAGGTAACACCATACAAACTGCATCACCGATCGGGCTGGATCAGATCCTGCGACATTGGATTACAGATATTGAGACACACATAGACGAGATGACTGTGCCGATGAACAACGCCCCAAGGGTGTTGTGCATAGGGATTAGTGCGGGCATGACAGATAGAAGTCAAGAGAAATAACAAGAATGGACAGCAATGGAACGGGAGAAAAGGCGGGCAATGGAAGCGGTCGATTACCCCTCTTGCAGCGGTGTTGATAAAGGTCTGTCATGGCGCCTGCACAGATAGGAAGGCGATGACGGATGACCAAAGCGAATGATCCTATCAGGAGCGTACGCATGCGAGTACTCCAATCTACTTTTGACGCATGAGGAATTTGTGGCGTTTAAAGTGGACAGGTCCATGCGTCGTGTACTAAGAATGTGTCAGCGTCACGGCAATAAGTAAAACAGATAATTCCTACCTCATCCGGGAAGATGAAGACTGCGCATACATGCTAATCTACACAATAAAATGGAATCGAGCGACTGTACAGTTGTAGGGCCTCTTGTGCTCTACTATAGAAAGTATCTAAAACGAAGCTACACTGAAACGTCAGTACGCGTCAGTGTTTGCAGACGTTACACCTGATTAGAGCTGTTTCCATAACTATTGTCCGCTAAAATAAACAGACACAGGCGGATTCCCAAATCTCAAGAGCGGGGTTCATAGTTAAGTAGAGTGTGAAATTTTTGGGATATTAGTTATCTCGCAAAATTGGGGTTATGGAATAGTTGTCCCACCTTTGGGCCCATGCCGCGTTGCAAAGTTGGGTTATCACCTCATTGCAGAGTTTTGTTGTCGTTGCGACCAACATCCCCCCCTCCTCCACCCTCATCGATGGTCCAACGGCACATCTCTGATGACCTCAAAGGGATGGCCCTTCGATGTCCCTTCAGGGACTCTCTGACCTTGTCATTCAAGAATATTCTGTATTAGTTTCTGTGTTGTTATTTGTGCCTCGGAATGTATAAACATTGTTGGTAGTACATATACCCAGGCAGTGAGCAACAATAAATCATCACATCTACTCCCCAACATCCCACTATCTCCGGGAAAGAAAGTTCCAGAACTTAATATTCTGGGATTGGTGTGTGGTCACTCCGCTGGTTCTGCAGCGCGGTGTAAGGCCATTTCGGACGTCTTCGCTATCAGATCGGGCCGCGTGGCCGAGCTACCATTTCGGATTTACATTCCCACGTTGCCACACCTACTTCGCCCACCATCGATCGCTTTCCTCATTTCCATCTTTCTTTCCCTCCATTTCACCCTTGTCGCTCTCTATCCACTCATTCGCTCACCCTCACGCTGCGATGAACCGATGCCGACCGCCTTGCAAACAGCTTGAAGGTCACTCGGATCTGAACACAGGCGTCGCGTCCCCGCGCTTCGAGCACTCTCAATCTTCCTCCCCATTCTCACTACCTTGGCCACGCCCCATGACCCCTGTGCGCTCGTTGTCTCGGCGTCGGTTATCCATGTCACCGCACAGTTCCTCTCGTCTCGGTCATTCAGATCTCGCACTTTACTCTTTTCGCTTCGATTCATTTTGTTTTTTCTTCGTTTTTCTTCGTTTTTCTTCATCTTCTTCCCTCCCTTAGCTTAGCTTAGCTACATTTTCTTTTGTATTTAAACCAATTTCTTTCGTGCTGAACAAATGTTAGATGAAAGGGACCGCTCGCGTCGCCCCGATTCCCCCCTCTTCCTTCGCGCGTGAATTCAACTTGAGTCAGGCCCAAACGATGGCACTCGAAAACAAATCTACTCGACGTTGTCTCGCTCAGTCTCGCCGCTTCGGACGGCAATCGTTTCTAGTCTCGTCTCGTCTCGTCTCGTCTCGTCTCTCCTCCCTCCTCCTCTTCCCCTTCCTCACGCCGCCTTCGAACTCACACTACCTCAGCGTCCTTACAGCGGATCGCATCATCGCCATCGCAGGAATCTAGTTCCGTCACCGCAAGTTGATGAGTTTGCCGATGACCTGCCGCGCACCCCACCGCGCACCCCGCCTTGCGCCCCGCCTGACGGCTAGAAATGTACGCTTGAAAGGAACCTATCACACCTGACTATCTTATTGTACTGTACTGTATTGAATTTTTTGGACGAACACTGAGATAAGTTAGTACGCGGCTTTCTGTGCCCTTCTATTCAGTACCACAGGAACGACTCCACAAAGAGTGGGTCATGAGGTTTTATTTTTTAATTAAATAACTACAAATATTTCTGAAAAAACTTCGGCATGAGTGATCGCACACCCTTTCGAACCCCGCCTGTATCCATACCCCCAGACCGCGGACAATAGTTATGGAAACAGCTCTAGGCTTCACTCTTTTTGTTTATTTTTGGAGCGGGACAAACACGGTAACGGGCCGAGTTTGTTCCGCCCAACTGGGAAGGTCTTTTACTTTAAACCGGGATGATACAGGTACACGGGAGTCATGGGACATACACATCTATTGTCTTCCTCGTCCTGCCGCAAAAATAAACAAGAGCCTGATTGCATTTGGGTCTATCGTTCCTTCACCAGCAGTAAGCCACTATCTGTGTTTTCATGCGATCACGTGTTAGTTTTCGATATTGACACCGCTTCCACCCGCTACACTCACTGCTGTGAATATTACAGTAATATTTTGGCGATTTCGGCCCGAAGCGCTGTGTACTCACCTCTCGGGCCCCATACTTGACCTGTAGCGCTGAACATAGGCGACGTTCTGCATGAGCATTCTGGTGCGGTCATCGGTAGTCCGGGTTTCTTACGTCGACCATCAGCGCGCAAGGGAAAAGCCATTGTAAATGCTCAGTACTCTGTCGGCGAACTCTTGCACTTCGCTTCCTAACCCAACCGCTACTAATTCCACAGTACAAATAGCGGGCTATGACCACCCACCTCTGAATTCTCTCTCCCCTCCTTCGCTCACCTAGCTCAGACGTTATCGCATCCTCGCGCCCCTCGCGGTCGCGCGTGTGTCGCACTTGCAGCTCGGTGCTATGAGGCATCGGCGACAAGTGGTGTGAATTTGGAATGGGCTATATGGATAAAACGAATTTCTTCAAGCTCCTCTGTGCCTACTTTGACGCAGGTGTAAGTTGTCCTCTTCACGCTTTCCTTATGTATGCAGTCCCAACCCTCCCCCAGGAAAAAATTCGTTGATCCTGCAAACTATTAGTGGGCTTTAACTGATGAGACATGATCTCATTACTCCAACTATAGTCAAGACGAAACTTCCGAGCCTTCATCGGCGAGTAGGCTGAGAAGCGTAGAAACCGCGGCCAGCTTGTCATCGTGCATTTCTCGGTCTTATTCTCCTTTGTTTTTGTCTTGAGACACGGCCCAGTATTTGACCAACTACAAGCGCGGCCAGAGTGATATCATACACGTGGTGGACTATTCGGGGAACAACAACAAGTCCCATCACGAGTCCATGGACGCTTCGCCCATAATGCTGCGCACGAGGTACTATATCAACGTTCTCTACGTGCACTGGTGGGTCCACACCTCTGTCGAAGAGGTCATCTACTTGCTCCGCGTTCTCGTCCAGCAAGGGAAGATACTCTACCGCATACACTATCCACTCATGCTTCTTTTCTCCGTTTAAACGTTGATGATCGGCCGTCCAGGGCATCTCGAATACTTCCGCTTGGGCGGTTTCCAAGGCGAACCGTACGCCAATGATCATGGCAAAGACGCCTTTCAGCGTCTATCAGGGTAACTGGTCTGTTCTCGACCTGTTGTTTGAGCGAATATCATCCCGATGGTGAGGAGAGGGCGTTAAGGAATGATTTCATTTTCCAGTTGAACACTGAACTGCGCAAAGATGTGTGATATAGTATGAGATCTGGCGCGCGCTGAATGTGATGACCCAGACTGATCCACGATCGCCAGAGGGAATCTCTTAGCAGTGATTGCAAGACTAGTTGACCGTACGCGACCGCCAGCTATCTCTTCGCCAAGCCATCGGTATAGTCAAACAGCATGTTTTGGCGATGTTGGAAATATAGCCCAAAGCAAGCAAGCAAGTGAAACGACGGTACGCACGCACGAAATGGATCACGCAGGAAGCCTGATTATTTGATATATCTACTCGTTCATACCGTGACGACCTCAACTACAGGGGGTACCGGATACCTTTCTCTATCGAAAGCTATCGCACTGCCTGAGAATGACCTATCGGAGGAAACTGAAGCTGGTGGATGACTCTTCGGGATATCCATGTTGGTGCTTGTTTCCCTTGCATCTTGCGCGCCCCACTGGACTGTGGAGCCCGTGCGTACCTTGAACTGGATTGACGTGGCGACAACACCTTCTGATCCGTCGAGCATTTCGCGGAGGTTATCTCGTGAGTTCAGGCTGGGATAGAATGTCAGGGATCAGGAAGGTCGCAAAGGAATAACAAAGAAGGCGCACATGGCCATGAACGCGCAAAGAGAGAGTCGAATCGTGACGTAGAGGGGCGGTGCGTATATGAGCGCATTTCGATACTTGGCGAGCTTCGCTCAATTAGTCAATATTTATTTGACAAGAGGACACAGAAGGTAAAAGTGAACAGTACCAAAGTGAGGGAAGAGACAGCAAACACTCTGCAGAATAGCACAGTTGTCAGAAAACAAATCGACGCGGATCGGCGGACTGGCTCACAAGTTAAGTGTGCCGCAATTGATAGAATAAATCGCGAGAAGGTTCAACACATTCTTTGTTCTAGAGAGAGAGCTGGTGTGAACAGAGGAATGGGATTTTTTGCAATGGTGGGGCACGAACGTACCTCCGGAATTGAGTGCGCTTACTCAAGAGGGTATAAACCATTCCAACAGTAATGAGGACGTCGCAGAGGACCTTGCAAGATAATGTGGGAATCAAAAACTCCTGGAATGAGCGGCAATTAGAGATTGCAACCCACATCGTCAGACGAGAAAGCGCACCTCAAAGTGACTGCTCGGCTCGTGTACACGTTTCAGGCTATATGCAGAACCTGTGAGAAAAGAAACAAAGAAAAGAACATGTGAAATTACGGCTAACTCTTTCATACCGTACACTGAAGACGAGGATAGGGCCTTAGCGGCCCACAAATAAGGAAATCGAAGGGAAAAACATACCGATCCCAATACCTAACAAAAGTAGGTTAAAAGTAAGTCTCGAGGCAAGATGCTACTGCGGAAGAACTCACCGAATTCTGTCAGTGCGACGACGGACTGCTCATGTGAGAGGGTACTGGCTCCGAACAAATTTCGCATACGTACGATCGCTGCTGGCAGGTATGGAGAACCCCCTCCCACTGGACTAAAATGAGTCTCACACAGATGAAAAACACCAGTAAACTTACAACGATAGATCCTATACGCGTAGAAGCTACGTCCTTTTCAGTAAGAGTTGATTCATGAGCTCCCCATTAAAACGTACCCGTGCACAGAAACTTCAAGAGCAACTGGTTACATGTGCAGTGTGCATAAGAATTGCGGAAAAAAGTTGTTCAAAATAGACTAGCTCACTGGAAGTTAAAGCTGTCGCCTTTATAAAGATATATGCTTCTGTAAGTCTCAGGACGAGCTCTGTGTGTCACGGAAGACGTACGGGTTGACGCCTGGACGCCTCATAAGCACCTCGACTAGAACAGTTCTTTTGGAGAGGCTTACCATGGTATGGATGCGTTGGATTCATAATCCCCAAAATTTGTGACGACAACATGATAAGTCGTACGAATGACGAGAACTAGGTTGGCGGTGTCAACGAGCCTAGTCGAAGATGATGTCACCATCATGTATTAGATACTGAAGCCTTCGAAAAAATGTATACATCAAGAAAGCGACCTGCAAAGCCTTCATTAAGATTCCGAGCGTGGGACATAGCGTGCGGGGGCCTCACAAAGGACTTTAGAGGCCACCGATCCCTCGAGCAGTGACTATTATAGTAGGAATAGACTTGCAACCAGGTAACACCATACAAACTACATCCCCGATCGGGCTCGATCAGGTCCTGTCGCATTGTATTTCAGGTAGTAAGACGCACATAGACGAGAGGACGGTGCCGATGAACAACGCCCCAAGGGTGTTGTGCATAGGGATTAGTGCGGGCATGGCGGATAAAAGCCGAGAGAGAGAGAACAAGAATGGACGGCAATGGAAGGGGAGAAAAGGTGGTCGATGGGAGCGGTCGATCACTCCTCTTGCAGCGGTGTTGATAAAGGCCTGTCATGGCGCCTGCACAGATAGGAAGGCGATGACAGATGGCTAAAATGAATCATCCTATCAAGAGCGTATGTATGCGAGTACTCCAGTCTACTTTTGACGCATGAGGAATTTGTGGCGTTTAAAGGGACAGGTCCACGCGTCGTGTACTACGAATATGTCAGCATCACAGCAATAAGTATCAGAACAGATAGTTCCTACCTCATCCAAGAAGATAAAGACTGCGCATACATGCTATTCTACACAATAAAAGGGAATCGAGCGACTGTATAGTTGAAGGGCCCTTG
>WTXK01000188.1:0-85305 GCA_025769895.1 Lactarius psammicola
CCCAGCATCTTATAGCACCGATAGGCTTATATTTTGTCTTCACAACAAGCAACCCGTAGCTATGGATCGCCCATTCATGGCTACAAAGTAGGCCACCTTATTCGCTTGCACATCACCGTGCCTTGTCACAGCGCTCTTGTATTTTTTTTCGACCTCCGCTAACGTGCGCTGCTGCAGAACACACGTTGGGCTTTCTCTTGACTTTGTTTTTCTTGTTTCGTGGATAAGAACCAGGATTGACAGATACAACACCATCGGAGCTTCCGCTCGAAACTTTTGTCTCCCCAGAACGCTATTCCATTGCTTTGCCGCACTTTCTTTGTTCTTGGTGACAACTAATATTTCTAATGCACCCACAAATATTCACTCGGTGCCTATTTCTGTGACTTTAAATGTCACGACGATCTGAGGGATACTAGCACTACTTCACACAATGCCTTGCATACGTTCAACCATTCACCAGCATCGCCGCTTCCTTCCTCACTTCTCTCCTGGCTCGATGCGATGTGACTTCAGCCCGGAGCTGGTTCCTCCGCTCTTTCACGCCATGAGGGCGTGTTCCAAAAAAAGTTGGAAAATAATCCCACAGATGGGCCGATAAGGTCCCCACCTCCGTCGCCGCTCACATCAATTGCGTCCACTCCATCACTCATACCGAAGCCTCCGGGGGAAGTTGGCCGCATCGGTCGTGGGGGATACTCCCTTAAAGACATCCTCGAACAACAGCACGGGTGGGAAGATGGACTTTACCACAAAATCAGGGTATAATTTACTGGTTTGTCACACGGTTGTCGCACTCAGACTTTTCTTAGGAAGAGGTACGTTCTTTGGCCGACGAATTTTTGGATACGTCTCTCGCCTATTCTGCTCAAGCAACAAGAGCTATGGATAAACTTACTCTTGTCTGTGAGACGGTATGACATTGATCTTTCTCCGACCAACCACGCGGATGTCGATCAATCACATGAGCAGGCCTCCAAAAAATACCCCGTCCTCCTCGAGTATGAAGGAAACTGGGTTGTACATGATTACCTACGTACCTACTTGAAAAACAGCGCACAAAAAGCCAAGAAGGATCAACAGCAGACGGATAAAGAACAAGAAGCTGCCGCCAAGGGCAAAGGTAGAGGTGTGTACACTCCTGGATCTTCAGTGGCGTTAATCTTACTGTGGACTCAAGTAGCCAATTGACCGTCGAGTTCCAGTTGCGTTTGATGGTGAGCGCTGTGATATATGCCGTTGTGATAGTTGCTGACCATTTCCCCCGGTTGCTTCTTGTTACTTTTCCTTTGTCCTGCTATTCGCGTCGATACGAATATCTGCAAATGATAGCTGTTCGATGTGTACGTATGTCGCCACTGGCAAGATACGACATGACACCTGACTCAGCCGAGTCTCGTTGCACCTCTGCATGCGTGACGAAGACATCAAGTAATCCTGTATCATTACTCCTCTAGTTGCTCAGAGCTCGTAATCGTAGCTTTGTGCTTATTAAAGTTTTCATTTGCTTTGCCCACACTGGGCCGTCCACTCACCCGAGTGTGCAGGACGATGTCGGCGTAACTGCCGCGAAAGCGCAGACACCCAATGCTCGGGATCGCTCGCGGAAAGCGCGAAATTGTGGCCCTAGATCTACTCAAATGTAGGTTTCACTCGATTGCTTCGTCTACTCCGAGTGCACAGATGACGTTGGATAACTGTCGCAAAAGGGCAGCAGCTAACGCTCAGGTGGTATTCATGCAACGCACAGCTAGAAACACGCAAACGATTTGATTAAATTTTCTATATATGATTCCCCCCTTTGAGCTCAAACTCTCTCAGCGCCCTCTCCAGGGGCCGCCACTACACCCCAGGGCAAAGCGAGTCGCAGCGGCAGGGATTGGTCGAAAACGTCACCCGATCGGGTGGCGATGTTGAGGCGCACGGTGAAAGTGAATTCCACGCGCCATCCCTTCCTTCTCACCTATACAAGGTAAGCAACGGCTGATAGAGCAGAGGAAGCGACTCACCTGGTTATTAAGAGGTATAACCAGACTCCTTTTTATCCACTTCCAAGCGAGCTTCAGGAGCGAAGTGAGTGGGCGGGCGATACGAAAGAACATCTTGGCCTGGTGAGCAAGTTGCTTGTTTGCAGTATGGGGTCACTCACCGTTTGGAGTTCGGTATTTGGAGGGGTGGGGGTGAGGCAGGCGTCGACGCGCGTGAGGAGAACAAGCGCCGGAGTCGCGGAGAGTACAAACGCCTGTGTGTCAACACACTAGCGCATCACCACCTCCGCAACGCAACTCCTCATCTAAAACGCGCCGTTCTGCAAACCTCTAGGGGCGAGAGAAAGCGGTCGAATGTGAGGGATACCGTTGAAAGTAAGCAGCGGAGTCCGACTGCACAGAATGGTACGTGATCCCAAGGTGTGATGTCTTCGTGTTATTTACCCTTCCTGCGCCTTCATCACGCGACACAGGTCGCAACACCCTTGAACAGTTTTGGTTATCCTTCCCGGTGTTTCTGGGCCTTAAGTCACCCTGGGGCGCTGGAGAAGGAGGGCATTGTGCTTACGCCTCCTGCGCATTCGACGATTTTTTGCTCATCTATTACCATGCTCCTTTTCACAGTACATTAGTATTAATTCTCCAACCACGAAGTGTTATAGTAAAAACCAATAGACTACATGACTTAAGTGATCTCTCGTGCGCACCGATCCTGTAAATCTCAAACCCGCACACCCCACCCCCACCACACTTTCGACATCTATCCCCACGACTCGCCGGACGCGCTAACGGGACCACTCAAGACGCGGTGAGAGAGGTGGACGTAGGGGCGTAAATCCAAATCGACGTTCAAGACCCGGAATTCCCTTCCGGGGAGTGGAGGGACTTAGGCGAATGGAGCGTAGCATAGGAACTTGGGTGGCAATATGGGATGTAGATATATCCTTATCTCCAGTATCGGGCCGATTGATCTCCATCGGCCGATTATTGCCAGCTTATAAGTTGACTATTCTTATTCTAAAATTTCAGCCGGATTTGTGGACTCTATTTACGTCTCATTTTATTTAATATAAATGGATGTCTTGACGAACTCTGCTGCGTTAAGCTAATTAATGCTCGTTAAGGCCAAATTAATCGAGGGGGGTATGTCTATATAATGCGACCGATGATTCGCATCAGCTGATATAACAATTAAGTTTACATAAATTCGGAAATAATCAGAGCTCTCTTAAGCAAGGGACTAATTTCTAATTGTTCGAGTATTTTTATTTATAATTTTCTGACACATAAGGAGGGGTCTACAAATTTTTCAATTGTCCTAATATAATTTGCGACGACAATCAAGTCAAATTAGTAGTCAAAATATTGGACATTAATCAAATCCTCAGTTGACTATAAGCAGACTCCGCTTACCCGCTCCTGCCCGCCGTGTCAATCTAACCCTCCAACATATTCATCTATCCAGTATGGCCGCTGCAAAAGATGTGGACCACCGGAAAGTGTTCTCGAATTCGTGCGTAAATGGCCATTGGCCTGTGACTTTCTCGATAGTGACCCACTACTTCAGCCCGGGTCCCTCAGCATCGCAAAATGCAGGAACAGGGTGCGTCAATCCCCTTTTTTGTGTTCCGATACTCGTTCGAGGACCGTCCTTGGATAGATCTCAAATCGCCGCCGAATCCCAGGAAATCCCATCCCAGCTACGTGTTCAAGTCACTGGTATGTTCTTGAATCCTGACTCGCTGTTCCCCCGATAAGCATCGTTATCGTTTCTAGTACTACGAGCGCACGGTGTTCCCCGTCTCCAGAATGTTTTTGGCCTCAAGTTCTTTGTTACTGTAACCGGTCAAGCGACAACAAATAAGACATCAAGCGTTCCGCCTGAGGGACCAACGGTGCAATGGAACGAGAACCTTGATGCCTTGTAAGGCATGCTTTCTTAGTCCTCTTTTACGGCTGAGATTTCTATTCAGCACTGTACAACCGTCTTCGCGTCTTATACTGCGTCTTTATGCGGAGCGATTCGCACGTCGAGATATCCTTATCGGAACGCACGAACTGATACCTGTTGAATCTCAAACTGGTTCGTTTCTTATCAGGAATCTAGCTTGTTCGACCGGCTGAGCATCTCGGGTGTAGACGTTCCCTTTGTCGTTACCAACGGCGACAGACGGGCTAGACAGTCGATCGAGCCGGTCATGCTCTACTTGACGGTCGTTGTGTCACCAGATACGACTTCCTATCCGGTCTTGCCCATCGACGCCACCAATCTCCGATCGACCGATGTCAGGTCGCCCCCTAGAGAAGCAACGAAACCCTCGAGTGCCATGGACTCCACGAACATCACTCGACCCACCGTCACCACGGGCCCTGAAACTCTCTCACCTCCAACGAATCGCCTCCCCAACGAGATGAGCACCCCTATCCCGCCAGCGGCCGATCGACGTGCGGAAATGTCACCAGTCGAGAATGTTCTCCGTAATACCGACGAGGCTATGACGACAATCAATGTCTCGAAAGCGTTGGAAGGTGCTCTTGGGAGGATCAAGTGGGTGATGGATGCTGTGAGCTCGGTTGCAGAAGTGCGTGCGATGTCCTCTGTACCAATTCTTGACCGAGCCGAATTTGGTCGCTAGCTTCACCCGTATGCAAAGATGGCATATAGTCTACTCTTCGTGATACCCAGGGTGATCTGTTTGCGTTGATGTCGGGTTGAAATACTTATATTATGTCAGACCCTCCTAGAGCAATTTCAACGTGACGACAACATCGGAACCTTACTCGTCGCCATGCACGATGCGTTTGATTTCGCAAACCAGGAAGACCGTTTCAAAACTATCGAGCGCATTCCCAGGCAGGCGGAAATCCTTACGCTGATGTTGCAGCATGTCTGTAATTGCTGTGACTTTATTCAATCATACGCAAAGAATTCTCAATTTTGTACGTAACATTTACCCATTTCGGTTGCCGGCGTGAACATGTGGTTCTCAGGGAAGCGAATATTGAAGAATACTGGCGGCGGAGTCGACAAACAAATAGAGGACTTTCGTGCGACCCTTCTCGGACTGCACAAAGCTTTCTTGGACGAGGCCATGATCACCACAGAGATAACGGCACTCCAAATACTGGACGGTGTGGGAATAATATCGGCGAATGTCGGCGGGATTTTAAGTCAGCTTGACGGGATGGCTACACAACTGAAGTGGGTGTCTAATCAGGTGTTAGATGCTGGTACGTAGCCCTGGTATCTCGAGTGCTATCTATCTGAGGATCATCACAGAGATAGATGCAAAAATAAGAGAAATCCCATACGGCACGGGCTCGCGATTCACACCCGGCAAGGGTTGTCTTGCGGGAACACGCACGGCCTTCCTAGACTTCATTGCCAACTGGGTAAACGACCCCACGTCCGAGCGTTGTCTCGTTCTTTTCGGCCAGGCAGGCACGGGAAAGTCGTCGATTGCGCACGAGGTCGCACGTCGCTTCGACAAAATCCATCGACTTACGTCATCGTTTATCTTTTTGCGGAAGGAGCAATCAAAGCGGGAGGCTTATCACCTGTTCACAACTCTCGCTCGCGATCTCTCCGACCGCTACCCTTCGTTTAAATCCGCGCTTGGAACCGTCGTAAAGGACAATTCCTCCCTCCGAGCTGGCACACGCGACTATGATACCCTGTTTCAATCCCTTATCCTGGAACCGCTCAAGGACCTACACATCGTCGGACCTATTCTTGTTGTAATCGATGCCCTGGACGAGAGTGGGGATGCAAGTGGTAGAAAAGGATTGCACACATTTCTCGCTAAAAACGTGATCAGACTCCCATCGAATTTCCGTGTGCTCATCACTTCGAGACCAGAGGACGGCATCGAGTCAGCGCTCGTCGGAGCGCAATCAGTCATGATCAAACACATGAAGGATTCCGAGCTGGCTGCTAAGACCCATGACGACATTCTTGCCTTTCTTCGGGAGAGCCTCCATCCGGACCAGTTCAGACGTTATGGCAACGCGCTGGCAATAAAGGCTGAGGGATTGTTTCAGTGGGCAGCAGTTGCCAGCCAATTCATCCTAGATCCTCCCGGGCGTTTTGGTTATAGCAAGAGAAAGTGTATAAATCATCTACTGAAACCCAGTACAAAAGGCGATGGACAGGACCCATTGGACGAGTTATACAAAGAGGTGCTTGAAGGGTACTTCACAGAGCGAGAAGCACGAGTTCTATTCCGCTCTGTCGTGGGACAGCTGATCACTTCAATTGAACCCCTCAGTATCCGCTCTCTGACCACTCTGCGACGACATGCCGACGACGACGAAAACGAAAACGACGACGACGACGTCGGCGATGACGATGGCGATGACTTTGTTATATTACTCCGTCGCCTTGGTTCGTTGTTGAGCAATGTCAATTCATCCGATGAAAACCTTCCGATCATTCCCCTTCATACATCATTCCGCGATTTCCTCACAAATAAAGAGAGGAGCGGCGAATTTTGTGTCGGCCTTCGTGACGCTCACCGTCAATTGGCCCACTCCTGTCTCAATCTACTGCTCAAACACCTCAAATTCAACATCTGCGATCTCAAAACATCATATCTTGCCAATAAGGACGTGACTGACCTTAACTCCCGCGTTGATCAACACATTCCACCTGCTCTGTTGTACGCCTGCCGTTTCTGGAATGATCATTTGAAACATATTGGTTTCGAAGCCGATTTGTTTGAAAAACTTCGAACTTTGTTTGAGAAGAAACTTCTGTTTTGGTTGGAGGCCCTTAGCTTGACGAACTATGTGGGTGTTGCTTCGGCAGCGTGCGAGGCTCTGAAGGTCTGGTTAGCCTCTGGTCAAGTTGTGAGTATAATCCAATTGTTGATTGGTGAGGAAGGCGAAAATTTAATAGCCGCGATCGCAGCCGGTCTCTCAGATGGAGCTAGAGAAACTCAGGTTGTTCGTCGATGATACCTCCGTGTTCGTACAGTATTTCGGGGGTGCCATTGCAAAGAGCGCACCACATGTGTATCTTTCTGCTCTACCATTTGCGCCGACTGGTTCTCTTGTCTCTGCACATTATTCCGGTTCATTTCCTCGAATGTTACGCGTGAAACGCGGGCGATTGTCTCGTTGGCCATCATTAAAGTTGGTGATTTCAACCGTTGGCGGCGATGTCCGTTCCGTCGCAGTCTCACCAGATGGCCAGCGCATCGCAGGCTCTTCCGGTCGAACAATTCGTGTGTGGAACGCCACGACGGGCGAGACAGCGGCAGGCCCATTTTCTGGACACACGGATACGATCTTTTCTGTGGAGTACTCGCCAGATGGCCAGCGCATCGTCTCAGGCTCAGGCGATCAAACAATTCGTGTGTGGAATGCCACGACGGGAGAGACAGTAGCGGGCCCGTTTACTGGACACACTTCTTCGGTCTATTCTGTGGCATTCTCGCCAGATGGTCAACGCATTGTCTCGGGCTCGCGCGATAAAAAAATTCGGGTGTGGAACGCCACGACGGGAGAGACAGATGCAGGCCCATTTACCGAACACACGGATTCGGTCTTTTCTGTGGAATTCTCGCCAGATGGCCAGCACATCGTCTCAGGCTCAGGCGATCGAACAATTCGTGTGTGGAATGCCACCACGGGAGAGACAGTGGCGGGCCCGTTTACTGTACACACGGATTTTGTCGAGTCTTTGGCATTCTCGCCTAATGGTCAGCGCATCGTCTCAGGCTCAGGCGATCGAACAATTCGTGTGTGGAACTCCACTACGGGAGAGATAGCGGCAGGCCCGTTTACTGGACATACGGACTCGGTGACATCTGTGGCATTCTCGCCAGATGGTCAGCGCATCGTCTCAGGCTCACACGATGGAACTATTCGTGTGTGGAACACCACGACGGGTGAGACAGCGGCAGGTCCATTCACTGGACACACGGATTCGGTCTGGTCTGTGGTATTCTCGCCAGATGGCCAGCACATCGTCTCAGGCTCAGGCGATCAAACAATTTGTGTTTGGAACGCCACTACGAGAGAGACAGCGACACTCCCATTTACCGGACACACGGATTCGATCTGTTCTGTGGCATTCTCGCCAGATGGCCAACGCATCGTCTCGGGCTCGGAGGATCGAATAATTTATGTGTGGAACGCCACGACAGGAGAGACAGTGGCGGGTCCGTTTACCGGACACACGGATTCGGTCATGTCTGTTGCGTTCTCACCAGATGGGCAGCGCATCGTCTCAGGCTCGGTGGATCGAACAATTCGTGTGTGTAACACCACGATCGGAGAGACAACAGCAGGCCCGTTTATTGGACACACGGATTCGGTCTTGTCTGTGGCATTCTCATCAGATGGACAACGCATCGTCTCAGGCTCGGAGGATCGAACAATACGTTTGTGGAACGCCACTACGGGAGAGACTGAGGCAGGCCCATTTATTGGACACGTGAAATCGGTCGTGTCTGTGGCATTCTCGCCAGACGGCCAGCGCATCGTCTCAGGCTCTTCCGATCGAACGATTCATGTGTGGAACTCCACGACGGGAGGGACAGTGGCAGGTCCATTTACTGGACACACGGATTCGGTCTTTTCTGTGGCATTCTCGCCAGATGGTCAGTGCATCGTCTCAGGCTCGCATGATGAAACAATTCGCGTCTGGAACGCCACTACGGGAGAGACAGTGGCGGGCCCGTTTACCGGACACACGGATTCGGTCTGGTCTGTGGCATTCTCGCCAGATGGACAGCGCATCGTCTCAGGCTCACACGATCGAACCATTCGTGTGTGGAATACCACGACAGGGGAGACAGTGGCGGGACCGTTTATTGGACACATTGATTTGGTCTATTGTGTGGCATTCTCGCCAGATGACCAGCGTATCGTCTCAGGCTCGCAAGATCGAACAATTCGTGTTTGGAACGTCTCGACTAGAGAGATAGCGGCCGGCCCATTTACTGGACACGTGGATTCGGTCGAGTCTGTGGTATTCTCCCCTTATGACCAGCGCTTCATTCCATCAGAACGCGGATCAAATCGCGCATTAAATACTACGACAGGAAATACAGTAACGATGAGTCGTGCCGACTTCACTGATCAGTCCATTATCAACGACGAGGGATGGATATGTGGTGGTAATGGTGAACTTTTAGTGTGGATCCCTCTAATACACAGGGCACATCTCCACCGCCCAAGTAATTTATGGGTTGCCGGCGAAAATGAAACGCGCATTGATCTTTCCACTTCCGTACATGGACCCAGTTGGACTACTTGTATTGACGCCTAGATAGAACTCCCATAGCAATCCGTATTTTTTTTAGGAAGTCTGAAGTGTAATATTCTTTTGTTGAGACGGTGTGTTCACGCGCGAGTCACATCGGCGTCGGGCATCGCCCGCGTCTCAAGTGCGAGTATGAGTGCTTGTAACATGATCGTTGTTAGTTACCTAGCCACAGTGATATGATCAGCGATAATCCCTATGTTACAAGTTATTTCACGTGTATTTATGACCCTCTTTAGGGTGTACTTAAGGACGTGTTCTGTACGCCTGGCACACTCGACTGGTGTGCTAGAAACATCCCATAACCCGCTGCATTTCATCGTCTTTTTCGGGCGTTCACTCTAACCCTCACCGTCTATTTGTCAGCTCAGTCCGGAATAGAGAGCCTGCGGCGAGGAACATCTCTGCCACCTGGTTTACGTTGTGCGGGCTGTATGTATCCTGTCGGTTAGACCTCAATTGTGGTGAACGCTTCCAAGCTTGCCGATACACTCATGCTACGAGTCACAGTATCCACGGCGAGACCTGTAGATGATCGTATCGGTGACAAATTCTTGATTTGCCTCTATCAGCAGCTCACTGCCTTTACACTGGAGACCGGATAGGCCTTGAGCATGTGCGTCAATTCGTAGCGTTGGGGCACGAACGGGGCTGCTTTTCAAGTTACATTGGAGTATTTTGCACCGCCACTTGTGATTCCTTCACAGCCATTGAGGGCGCCACACCACATCGACTCGGAGTAGTATTGCATCAAATCGGAGTATTTCATCCCTATCTATCGACGTTCTCAACCCGCAACCTTTCCCCACAACTACTACCCAGAGCACTGTCATCTTTTCATATCAAACCCAAAATACAGTAGACAAAACCAAAACAGCCGGGGACAGCAACGCTCAGAAAACCAGTGGGACAAGCACGACATTATGGCGGGCCGAAAGCAACATGGTCGAGGTGGGGGTCGTGGCTACCGCGGAGGTAGAGGCTTCGGTCCGAGTCGTGGCGGTGGCGGAGGTGGTCGTGGCGGTGGCAGTCGCAGTCGTGGTCGAGGGGGCTATGTGGCGTTGCACGAGATCGATGGCGATTTTGTCGTCGACCCTGTTCCTTTTCGTACGTCCGGCCCTCCCTCCTAGCGCATGCCCTTCATGGTCTGCGCATTGCAGACCCCAGGGATAACCCGTGTCGCGGCGCGGCGCCTCCTAGCGCAAGGGGATACAAACGCGCGGGAAAAGGATGTGGGTCCGGACTTGTTTATGTGCTGGACCACTCGGACAGCGTGGACAACAGCGACTACTACTACTCGAGATACTCGGCGCCTGTGCAAGGAGCCAGTCCCGGCCCTGGCTTGTCTCGCGGGAACGGATGCCAGCGTTGGCGCGGTCGGTGGGGGATTGCCGGCCCAGACACAGACCTGTTGGAGCCCAAAGACCGCTGCTGGAAGCGCCATCTTGAGTCGATACTATGCAGTGGGAACACATCCCTCTCGCAACTACTCTACGAAGACCGCCCGTTCCTCAAGCCCATCACGTTCGTGCAGTCCTAAATAACCCCAACCCTGTTTTTAAGAGATGAAGAAATATTCAAGCCCGTGGCAGAAGAAGCAGGTCCGTCCTTTTGTCTCTGTAGCTCCGGGCTTAGCGTTGATGCCTTTTTCTTTTCGGTTTTAGGTGAACGAGAGGCTAGCCATGTTCCTACTGCCGAGCGCGTCTATCGGATTTTCCATGGCGGAAATGCGGCCCCCCAACCGTCAGAATCATTATCCGACGAGGAAGAGCTCTTGGAGATTGATTATACAGACTTGGGCAATTTCGTGAACGAAATCGGGGCTGCGGCTGCCTCTTCAATGAAAATGAAAACTGCTACTCCCGCCGCCGCGACCGCCGCGACCGATATAGCCATGAGTGTCCAGAAGGACGAAAACCAGCCAGTCATAACTGCAATCGAGGATGAACCTACGGGCTTCTATATTGATACCAAGCCATCACCAGTGCAAGACTCGTCCATATCAACTAATGACATCGCAGTGGAGCATTGCAGCACTGGTATACTGGGCGAAGACATTGGCGAAGATGACGACGAAGAAATCATCGTATACGTCGCATCTCATCCCCGAAATGGCAAACTCGCTTCTGCCCACACCCAATCTTTTCCCCCATATGCAACAACACTTCCTCCTGCCGCTGGCCCTGCCCCTGTCGAAGCGCCAGCCCATCAGAAAACGTACGATCCCCCGCACGCGCCGTATCTCCCATCAGAGCCTGAGCTCGAGCTCTGGCCAGAACGAGTCCCAAAAGACATCATCGTCCCATCGCCGGCACCAGCACCTGCGCTAGCTTTCAAGGACTTTTCCTTCTCCCTCCATTCCAACTCTCCCAAAGCGATGCACCGCGTGCGACGGCCGCGGCGGATTGCGCACCGGGGGGCGGAGCGGAACGCTATGTTCGGCTCATTCGGCGCGATCCAGGCGAGGCGACCCTGCGCGAACTGGACCCGTGGCGGGCCGAGTCGCGCCGCGGCGATTCGGACGTGGACTGGGGTGGTTCGACCTCCGGGCTGGCCGACGTTGAGGAGAGCGGGGAGGACGACGGTGGCATGCTAGTCGACCAGGACATAAAGGCCGATGCGATGGTTGCATTTGTACGGAGTATGGGCCTCACCGGGAAAGCACATGTCAGCGCGGGGGACTTGGAAGACGAGGCAAGGATCCGCCTGGAAGATGTGGATGAGGACGAAGGGGAGAATGAGGGTGCGAGTGGTAGCGATGGGGAAGATGTCGACACGGAGTTGGAGTTGGCCGATGGTTTGCAGGGGATCCTAGCCGTGGAAGGCGAGGGCGAAGACGAGGTGGCTTCGAGAAGCTCTTCTGTCAAGGATAGTGACGACGATACCTCAGAGGACGAGGAAGTGACGCCGAAGAGGTCGTTCCAGGCACGCCTTGAACGAGTTCGCGGTCGGACTGCCGGACAGCCCATTAAGGACATGATGCGGGGAGAGCTGAACCAAGAGCGGGAGCTCGATGATGATCTGAACTCGGACTCAGACTCAGACATCGACGATGAAGACAGCTACATCGCGCAGACACTGGTACGAGATCATCACGAGTTTTCTCTGAGCGGCGGCTGATGCACTTGTACCGCAGAGATTCTTTGATGAAAACGACGATATCCTCCGCAGCAACGATCGCAAACAGAGAATGTTCCGAGCGATCCACAACGGCAAGTTCGAGATCTCGACTTTATCGACAGTTCACCGAGTGCGTGCTCTCTACATACATTTTCGTTGACCGGGGGTCCAGCTTGCTCATCCTTGCGCTTTTACGCGTGCCTTGTTCTTGTCGCACAGAACGCAAGAGGGACAAGTACAAGTACATCCCTGCGGAATTCAGCGATCAATGGGAGCGCGACCGCAAGAAGAATGCCGAGCGCAAGCGTCTGCGCGAGCTAGAGCGAGCCGCAGCCGCAGGTCAATTCAAGCCCACAAATATGAAGAGGAAGGGCAAAAAGGAGCGCAAAGCAGCCCAACGGGCGGCGGCGGCGGCGGCGACGGCAGACGTAAACCTCGAGACGGAGACGATCGTCGTGAACATGCGACGCTTCGTAGAGGACCTCGGGGGCGCTCCCACGCTCGAGCTTCCACCGATGGCGCGGCACGCGCGCAAGTCGGTGCACGAGCTTGCGCACGCCTTTAATCTGAAGAGCAAGAGCGAGGGATACGGTGCGGCGCGCTATGCCACTCTCATCAAGACAACGCTTAGCGGCGTACGGGTAGACGAGAGAAAGGTCGCGCGGATTTTGGGCAAGCCTCCGCCGGCACAGGTACATGGCAGCGGAGGCGACAAGGGCAAAGGAAAAGGCGGGGGGCAAGATCCGTCCGAGGGATGGTGAACTCGTAGGCGGAGTACGTTTTACCACACAATACCCGCGAAATCGCCGAGATATGTCGATTTGTGCTGATTCGTTTTTGTAGGCTGCACCGAAGATAGAATGTAGGGTTCCAGATGCTGTCGGCGGCCATGGGGTGGGAAGAGGGCAGTCGGATCGGTACCGTTGGCGGTGTTGGATTGGACATCCCGCTGGTGGCGGTGATCAAAACCACGAAGTTGGGGCTCGGCGCGAGCTCGCACAAGGGTTGAAATTACAACAGCGGAAGGTACATGTGGTCAGTAAACATTAAGCAATCACTTATCTGCTCTCTCAGACCATTTAACATCAGGTGTACAACATAGTGACTTGTTGAATCTTCAAGGCGGGGTACAGAGTATATAGGACGGCGAGTATCACCAAAGAAAAACTTCTCCAGGCTTCATTTGAGACGGGGATCAGAGAGTGCTGTTGATGTCTCAGTAGCTCTTCTGGCGCCTTTCGTTTCGTGATGTCGTCACGAGGGCGCCGATTGTCTAAGCATTTGTAAGGGGATGGGATGAGAATTCACGTTTGGACATAGTAGGATAGTGACAGCTTTCTATGGTGGTGGCGGTTATGAAGGGAGACAAAAGTCTGATCTATTTTGCGTTGACACTGCGTATGAGGCTAAGAGTGGGACACCGTGACCACATCAAGACCAAACTTCAGCATGATCTGTGGCTGTTGCTATTCATTCCGCCCATTCTCAGGCCCAAAGCAAGTGGAAATTATGACTCTGAGCCACGAGAGCGTCACGAATTGAGCATATTGTCTTTTTCCTGGAGATCCCGTAAGTAGTACTTGGCAGGGTTGGGTAGGGTGTCTGCCACATCTACATCGCGTTCGTGGTCCAACTCAAATTTGCAGCAATGTAATTCAATATCCGGAGGCGCCCGCCCCACACCCATAGAGCACGCTAGCTCGGTGCCCTAGTCTCGTGCACGACGACGTCCATCGAAGTCCTGAAAACGCAACAAATATAAGTCATGACGAATGCAATGCAACTGGGGGGGAGCATGCCAACCTCAACGTAAGCGCGTGCTGGGTCTCAATATCCGTCAGCGTCAGCGCCTCGATCGTGTGCACGCCCGGCGCGAGCGCGAGAAACGACATCCGCACAGACTGGCACGTAGCTGGTCGTAACGGTCTGTTAGGCAAGGCAAGTAGGGCAGTCAGTCACGACTTTGCGGACAAAGGGAAGGAAACGAAACGAAACGAAACGAAACGAAACGAAACGAAACGAAACGAAAGAGACACCCGACGTACCCGACGCGCACGCGGCTCTCCAGAGGCACGATCCCTGGTCCCGCACTTGGCCCTCCTACTACACCAGCGCCGTGAGGGAGGCCCTGCCGCCTGCGCCTGCGCTCCCACACGCTCACTTCTAACCGCCGTGTCCATGCGCTCTGATTGAATACAAATACGTCCAACGCAAACTCGTCGTGCGGCACAAGTCGGCGCGCACCAGTATTGCCGCCTCCATGCATCCCGATGCTCACGACGATGCGCTCGCGCTCCGGGATGGCAGACGCAGACGCGGACGCGAGCGACAGCGACGGCGCGGGCGAGGGCAAGGACAATACGCGTGCGCGGGACAGCAGAGCCGCCGTCGCGCCGCCTCGTGGGGCCTCCATCGATGCACCAGGGATACTCGCCGCACCCCACGCCGCGAGGGGACCCTGTACGCGCGGCGTAGGGGGCAGAGGCGAGCCCTTCGGGTATGCGGGGTACGCTGGAGTCGCGGGCGGGGGTGTGGTGCCTCCACCGGCGTCCACGAACGCCTCGTCCGCCTCGGCCATGGGCAACATCTTGTTCAGCGCCGCCGGGGGCGGGATTCCTGGGCTTGGAGGCGGCGCGTACGTTGTATGTGGTGCGCCGCCCGACGAGAGCGCCGCTGCGACGCTCGGTGGCATGTATGCGAACTTGGAGAGTGGGCTCGGGCTTGACGGCGCGCTACTGCTAGCTATGGCGCCGGGGCCGGCACCAAGTCCGCCTGTCGAAGCGCGGAGGGTGAGTATCGAGCGCGGGGAGCGCGGGACCGGCCCGGACGGCGCGGTGAAACGCTTGCTACCCGCAACGAGATTCGGCGCGATCTGCTTATCCGGCATGGGCGATGAGATACGCTGGGTGGCAGTAGGGAACGGCGAAGGCGGTTCAGGCAGCACTTCACTTTCTGTCTGACCCACTGCCGGTGTCCGCTGCGGGGCGAGGTCGAGTACGCAGTTCCAGCGCGAAGGAAAAGGTTGCGTCGGGAACAAGAGCTCTTCCATCCCACCGACGACCCGCGCCACAGCCTCGTTTCCTTGCGAGACAGAACTCGAGAACGGCTGTCCGCGCACGATGATTGTGACTGGACGCTGTAACTCCTCGCCCAGAGAAGACGTGGACACACCGAGGAGGAGCGCTTCCTTTTCGGATATCGGGGAGCTGAGCAGCTCGACGGCGAAGAGCAAATTGTACTGTTCGTGCGCGCTCAAGCGGAGCGGGAATAACTCCAGGGCGCGATTTCCCATCCCCCGGAAGAAGGCGCACCCGCGCACCCCCTACCCCGCCGACCGTGACGTCGACTGCGTCGACAGAGAATCCCTCTGGTGCTTGTCCCGGATGCTCTATCTCGACGCAGAGCATCACGGTGCGCTCTGCGTGGCCAGCCGCGAGCGCATCGTCGAGGGTGGCATCGGGGTGGGTATCATCGAACAAGATATAAGGGACAAACACGGTGCGCATGCGCACGCGGAAGCAAGACACGACGGGAAGAGTCCGGCGAAACGATTTGCGGAGCGTGGCGCGGGTAGCGAGGGTTGGCGTCGTTGAGGATACGTCGACAGACAGCGGCCGAGAGGCGGGGAGGGCAAAGTCTTGCTTCCGTGTCTTGGCGCTGATCCGGGTGCTGGGCAAGGCGAGGGGAGAGGAGCGTTTGAGAAGCTCGGTGCTGTGCTCGGTGAGTATGGTGTGGATGTAGAGGCGGACGGGTGAGGTACCTGCAGAAAGCCCCTCAAGAAGGTTAACCTCGTCCAGACCGTGATAAAACTTGTCGTACTCCTGTGCGCTGGTGAACGGCTCCGTGCCTGCGGACGCTGGGGACTTGGGGAGGCCCCCCGCTGCGAGGAGCATTGCTGCCAGCACGCTCCTGGCAGGTGTCATGGGCACCGGTTTCTCGCGCACGGTAATCGACGCTGTGATACAGAGCAACGGGTCGGGTGAGGGTAGTCGCAAGAACGCTACCGAGAGTGTGAAAAGACGCAGTACGAAATCAATGGCCAACTACGCACCAACGTTGATGCACATCCGATAAACCGCAACCCAAACACCGGCCGTCCCGTCCCACAGGAGTGCAAACGCGTCCCGATCCTCGACAAGTCTCGCTTTCGCAGGATCCGACACCTCTCCCCATGCCCCTGATACAAGCGTCACGCCCTCGGCACGCACATATCGGCGGTCCTGTTCTGTAGTTACAGGTGTAGGATTTGGGGTATTTGGCGGAAAGATGTTAGGAGGTACATAGAGGGCGCCGTTCCCTGGGGTTGGCTTGAGAGAAATAGTGCGTGGCGGAGTGCCGAGTCGAGGCGCGGGATGGGCAGGGGCAGGGACGGGAGATATGTATGTAGCGTCGTAAGACACTTGCGTACAAGTGAGGAAGGATAGAAGGGCAAGGGGCGGGTGCGTGGGGTCGGAGGGTGCATCATCTGGTTGCTTCAAGCGAAGAACGAGGAGAAAGTCGAGGAACTCGTCTGACCAACACACGACGAGTGGATATAAGTAGAGAACAGAAGAGAATAGACTGTCGAGAAGTACCGAAGAATGCTCGCTGGCGCTCGGTTTCCTGTGAGATTAATTTCTGTAGCCAGGCGCCGTGATCGGTGTCCTTCGTAGGGAACTGGACAGTTACATTCGGGACGACAACGTCCAATGTCGACGAGTTGACGATTTGTTCAAAAGTCGCCATCTCGCTAGGTCCTGCTCTTTGGAAGGTGAGTGTGTACACTGCGATTGGGCTGAGGCCGGGAGAAGTTGTGTCCACATCATAAAAAAATTGATTTATTAGGCAACCGTCATGATGAAAGATCAACACCCACGCCGTGTCCTAGAAGCTCTCAATGTATTTTTCATCCACTATTTACACGATTGCCTGACATACAGCATGCCAGGTCCGGCATAGACTACTCCGACTAAAACATGTATCGAGGAATGGTAACGTGATAAATAAGAAGCCTATCGTCAGCGGAGACATGCAGTCCCGATGCAGGTGTCTTCTGAGCAGATCGACAGGAGCGTCGAGTCACCAGTTGCTGACTTATACAGAATGTCCAGGCCGGAGACCTGTAGGTCTGCTATTCTGCGCATAACGATTAAGACCATTGGAGACCAATGAGTTTGTTGGAGTACAACTTGAATACATATTCCAGTGGCGCCAACAAGACCGCAGTATAGATGGGCAATGTGTATTAGCACATCAACACCATCAGTCCTATTATATGATGAATAGATGCAGTGCTTACCACTGGCAAACGGGATCTAGTGGCTTCTAGAATCTCAGGGGCCCTGTCAACATGGAAGAAGAGTGGCCACCTTGGCTGGCGCTCACTTCAAGTCCCGAACTGCCCAACCCATTATAGTCTGTGCAGCGTCAGCTCCGAGTGACCCCCCATGCAATGAAACTATGAAGGGCCGTACATGATGGCCGAGGGTGCCCCTGCCACCCAGGCTGGCGTCGTCAGTGCCGACGACTGCCCACAGTAAGCCAATGCCGCCATAGTAATGCAAAAGGCCAAGATCAGGATCTTGAGCAGGCGGTACCCCGTTAATTTGACTCCCAGGGGTGGCTGCACTCTCTGTTCGTCCCTTTCCCATGCGTTGTCGCCTCTACCTGTAGTAAGCGGAAGAGATGCGGCTAGTGAGTGAATTGACAGACGGTGATGCCGAACCAAAGGGATATTGTGCGGTCGCATGGTCGACCTAACTAGGCCCGCTGCTACTGTAGACAGGGAGAAAGAGCGGCCAGGCTCAGCTGGTCAAGTTAACCAAGTCATGTGAACGCGTGACACGCATACGAATTAAGTAGTTGTTTCCCTCGCTCTGTCCTCCTGGGCAGCATAATGTGTGACAGCATAATGTGTGGAAGTTGCGGTTTTTCCGCATCCAGTCACGCGCCGAAAAAGGAAGGTGCCAAGAAGGCACGTTTCGAGCTGTCATTCTGTTTAAACTCAGATAGTGAGAAAAAGAAAATACGTTTATTAGTCCATGAATAATATTACAGAAAAGGCATAATACGTCATTTAAGTTTAAAGAAAAACATAACGTATGTTTTATTAGCTAACTACTTTACATTGATTTTTCTAAGTCGATTTACTGGGCGCGAGGGTGCGGAGAGAGTGCCCACCCCTTCGGTTTCACGCGTGGCCCTCGCCCGGGTTGCGCTCTGCCCCACTCGCACATCCTCCCGCCTTTGCGAGAACGCGGGGGGGCACCACCCTTGTGTGTACACCCCTCCGTTCGCGTGCGGCCTTCCTTTGTTGCGCGCTGCCCCGCCCTGCGCCGCCCCGCCCGCGCATCCTCCAACCTTTGCGCACATGCGAGGACACGGTGCTGGCTGTGCAACCACAGGCCGTTTGCCGCTCGGGTTGCACCGCCCCTCGTTCCGTGTGCCCCCCTTGCGCGCACCGCCCCCCGCCCCTCCTGCGCCCACAGCATACGCGCAAAGGGGCGTGTGTGGGAGCAGGCGGGGGTGTATTTACCGGGGTGCGGGGGTGGCGCGTCCCGCATAAGCGATGCGAGGGGGGAGGGGGGGGCGCGCTGTCCCTCTGCGCATCGCTTTGCGTGAAGGGGAGTCGGGGGTGCGTGCGGGGTTGTCATAGCTCGTGCGGAGGGCGTCGGGGTACGTGCGGGGTTGTCGTAGCCCGTGCGGATGGCATCTGGGGTGCATGCGGGGTGGTCGTAGCCATGCGGAGGGGGTCGGGAGCGCGTGACGACGCGGCGGGGCAACCACACGAGGGTGGGAGGGTGAGTATGTGGCGGCGTCGAAATAAGGTTTGTGTGCTGAGTCCTAACGACGTCACGTGGTTTACCCGCCCTTCGTCCATGGCCATGGCCGCCGTCCCTCTCATATGCATTCGCCACGCCTGTTTGCGCGTGCGCTTCCCGTCGACCCCCCTCCCCCCCCATCCTTCCCACACAGACAGGGGATGCATAAGGTGCGCTGTCCGCCGCCTTTCCGCGATCCCGCCACATTCTCACCCTCCCACCCTCGTGTTGCCGCCCCGCCGCGTCCTCCTCATCACGCACTCCTGACCACCTCCGAACGGGCTACGACCATCCCGCCCGCACCTCCGACGCCCTCCGCACGGGCTACGACAACCCCGCACGCACCCCCGACTCCCCTTCGCGCAAAGCGATGCGCAGAGGGACAGCGCGCCCCCCCTCCCCCCTCACATCGCTTATGCGAGACGCGCCACCCCCGCACCCCGGTAAATACACCCCCACCTGCTCCCACACATGCCCCTTTGCGCGTATGCTGTGGGTGCAGGAGGGGCGGGGGGCGGTGCGCGCAAGGGGGGGCACATGGAACAAGGGGCGGTGCAACCCGAGCGGCAAACGGCCTGTGGTTGCACAGCCAGCGCCGTGTCCTCGCATGCGCGCAAAGGTTGGAGGATGCGTGGGCGGGGCGGCGCAGGGTGGGGCGGCGCGCAACAAAGGAAGGCCGCACGCGAACGGAGGGGTGTACGCACAAGGGTGGTGCCCCCCCGCGTTCTCGCAAAGGCGGGAGGATGTGCGAGCGGGGCAGAGCGCAACCCGGGCGAGGGCCACACGCGAAACCGAAGGGGCGGGCACTCTCTCCGCACCCTCGCGCCCAGTAAATCGACTTAGAAAAATCAATGTAAAGTAGTTAGCTAATAAAACATACGTTATGTTTTTCTTTAAACTTAAATGACGTATTATGCCTTTTCTGTAATATTATTCATGGACTAATAAACGTATTTTCTTTTTCTCACTATCTGAGTTTAAACAGAATGACAGCTCGAAACGTGCCTTCTTGGCACCTTCCTTTTTCGGCGCGTGACTGGATGCGGAAAAACCGCAACTATGTGTGGACAAGGCGTGGTTACCTAGACGCTCTGGCTGTGCAATCGATCTAACCCTCCAACATATTCATCTATCCAGTATGGCCGCTGCAAAAGATGTGGACCACCGGAAAATGTTCTCGAATTCGTGCGTAAATGGCTATTGGCCCGTGACTTTCTCGATAGTGACCCACTACTTCAGCCCGGGTCCCTCAGCATCGCAAAATGCAGGAACAGGGTGCGTCAATCCCCTTTTTTGTGTTCCGATGCTCGTTCGAGGACCGACCTTGGATAGATCTCAAATCGCCGCCGAATCGCAGGAAACCCCATCCCAGCTACGTGTTCAAGTCACTGGTATGTACTTGAGTCCTGACTCGCTGATCCCCCGATAAGCATCGTTATCGTTTCTAGTACTACGAGCGCACGGTGTTCCCCGTCTCCAGAATGTTTTTGGCCTCAAGTTCTTTGTTACTGTAACAGGTCAAGGGACAACAAAGAAGACATCAAGCTTTCGGCCTGAGGGACCGACGGTGCAATGGAACGAGAACCTTGGTGCCTTGTAAGGCACGCTTTCTTAGTCCTCTTTTACGGCTCAGATTTCTGTTCAGCACTGTACAACCGTCTTCGCGTCTTGTACTGCGTCTTTATGCGGAGCGGTTAGCACGTCGAGATGTCCTTATCGGAACGCACGAACTGATACCTGTTGAATCCCAAACTGGTTCGATTCTTATCCGAAATCTAGCTTGTTCGACCAACTGAACATCCGGTTGTAGACGTTCCTTTTGTCGTTACCAAAGTCGACAGACGGGCTAGACAGTCGATCGAGCCGGTCATGCTCTACTTGACGGTCGTTGTGTCACCGAATACGACTTCCTATCCGGTCTTGCCCATCAACGCCACCAATCTCCGATCGACCGAAGTCGGGTCGCCCCCTAGAGAAGCTATGAAGACCTCTCCTGCCAAGGACTCCACGAACACCGCTCGATCCACCGTCACCACGGGCCCTGAAACACTCTCACCTCCAACGGATCGCCTTCCCAGCGAGACGAACGCCCCTACGCCGCCAGCGGCTGATCGATGGGCGGGAATGTCACCAGTCGAGAATGTTCTCCGTGATACCGACGAGGCTATGACGACAATCAATGTCTCGAAAGCGTTGGAAGGTGCTCTTGAGAGGATCAAGTGGGTGATGGATGCGGTGAGCCCAGTTGCAGAAGTGCGTGCGATGTCCTTTGTACCAGTTCTTGACCGAGCTGAATTTGGTCACCAGCTTCACCCGTATGCAAAGATGGCATATAGTCTACTCTTCGTGATCCCCAAGGTGATCTGTTTGCGTTGATGTCGGATTGAAATACTTATATTATGTCAGACCCTCCTAGAACAATTTCAACGTGACGACAACATCGGAACCTTACTCGTCGCCATGCACGATGCGTTTGATTTCGCAAACCAGGAAGACCGTTTCAAAACTATCGAGCGCCTTCCCAGGCAGGCGGAAATCCTTACGCTGATGTTGCAGCATGTCTGTAATTGCTGTGACTTTATTCAATCATACGCAAAGAATTCTCAATTTTGTACGTAATCTTTACCCATTTCGGTTGCCGGCGTGAACATGTGGTTCTCAGGGAAGCGAATATTGAAGAATACTGGCGGCGGAGTCGACAAAGAAATAGAGGACTTTCGTGCGACCCTTCTCGGACTGCACAAAGCTTTCTTGGACGAGGCCACGATCACCACAGAGATAACTGCACTCCAAATACTGGACGGTGTGGGAATAATATCGGCGAATGTCGGCGGGATTTTAAGTCAGCTTGACGGGATGGCTACCCAACTGAAGTGGGTGTCTAATCAGGTGTTGGATGCCGGTACGTAGCCCTGATACCTTAAGGGTTATTAATCTGATAATCGTTATAGAACTGGACAGAAAAATCGGAGAAATCCCATACGGCACAGGCTCGCGATTCACACCCGGCAAGGGTTGTCTTGCGGGCACACGCACGGCCTTCCTAGACTTCATTGCCAACTGGGTAAACGACCCCACGTCCGAGCGTTGTCTCGTTCTTTTCGGGCAAGCTGGTACGGGAAAGTCATCGATTGCGCACGAGATCGCACGTCGCTTCGACAAAATCCATCGACTTACGTCATCGTTTATCTTTTTGCGGAAGGAGCAATCAAAGCGGGAGGCTTATCACCTGTTCACAACTCTCGCTCGCGATCTCTCCGACCGCTACCCTTCGTTTAAATCCGCGCTTGGAACCGTCGTGAAGGACAACTCCTCTCTCCGAGCTGGCACACGTGACTATGATACCCTGTTTCAATCCCTTATCCTGGAACCGCTTAAGGGCCTACAAATCGTGGGACCTATTCTTGTTGTAATCGATGCCCTGGACGAGAGTGGGGATGCAAGTGGTAGAAACGGATTACACACATTTCTCGCTAAAAACGTCAACAGACTCCCATCGAATTTCCGTGTACTGATCACTTCGAGACCTGAGGACGGCATCGAGTCAGCGCTCGTCGGAACGCAATCAGTCATGATCACACACATGAAGGATTCCGAGCTGGCCGCTAAAACCCATGACGATATTCTTGCCTATCTTCGGAAGAGCCTCCATCCGGACCAGTTCAGACGATATGGCGACGCGCTGGCAATAAAGGCTGAGGGATTGTTCCAGTGGGCAGCGGTTGCCAGCCAATTCATCCTAGATCCTCCCGGGCGTTTTGGTTATAGCAAGAGAAAGTGTATAAACCATCTACTGAAACCCAGTACAAAAGGCGATGGACAAGACCCGTTGGACGAGTTATACAAAGAGGTGCTTGAAGGGTACTTCACAGAGCGAGAAGCACGACTTCTATTCCGCTCTGTCGTGGGACAGCTGATTGCTTCAATTGAACCCCTCAGTATCCGCTCTCTGACCACTCTGCGACGACATGCCGACGACGACGACAACGAAAACGACGACGACGACGTCGGCGATGGCGATGGCGATGGCGATGACTTTGTTATATTACTCCGTCGCCTTGGCTCGTTGTTGAGCAATGTCAATTCATCTGATGAAAACCTTCCCATCATTCCCCTCCATACATCGTTCCGCGATTTCCTCACAAATAAAGAGAGGAGCGGCGAATTTTGTGTCGGCCTTCGTGATGCTCACCGTCAATTGGCCCACTCCTGTCTCAATCTACTGCTCAAACACCTCAAATTCAACATCTGCGATCTCAAAACATCATATCTTGCCAATAATGACGTGACAGACCTTAACTCCCGCGTTGATCAACACATCTCACCTGCTCTGTTGTACGCCTGCCGTTTCTGGGACGATCATTTGAAACATATTGGTTTCGAAACCGATCTGTTTGGAAAACTTCGAACTTTGTTTGAGAAGAAACTTCTGTTTTGGTTGGAGGCCCTTAGCTTGACGAACTATGTGGGTGTTGCTTTGGCAGCGTGCGAGGCTCTGAAGGTGTGGTTAGCCTCTGGTCAAGTTGTGAGTATAATCCAATTGTTGATTGACGGGGAAGGCGAAAAATTAATAGCCACGATCGCAGCCGGTCTCTCAGATGGAGCTAGAGAAGTTCAGGTCGTTCGTCGATGATACATCCGTGTTCGTACAGTATTTCGGGGGTGCCATTGCAAAGAGCGCACCACATGTGTATCTTTCTGCTCTACCATTTGCGCCGACTGGTTCTCTTGTCTCTGTACATTATTCCAGTTCATTTCCTCGAATGTTGCGCGTGGAACGGGGGCGTTTGTCTCATTGGCCATCATTAAAGTTGGTGATTTCAACAGTTGGCGGCGATGTGCGTTCCGTCGCAGTCTCACCAGATGGCCAGCGCATCGTCTCGGGCTCTTCCGATGGAACTATTCGTGTGTGGAACGCCACGACGGGCGAGACAGCGGCAGGCCCATTTGCTGGACACACGGATATGGTCTTTCGGTGGCGTTCTCGCCAGATGGCCAGCGCATCGTCTCAGGTTCAGGCGATCAAACAATTCGTGTGTGGAATGCCACGACGGGAGAGACGGAGGCAGGCCCATTCACTGAACACACGGGTTCGATCGTTTCTGTGAAATTCTCTCCAGATGGCCACCGCATCGTCTCGGGCTCGGGCGATCAAACAATTCGTGTGTGGAATGCCACGACTGGAGAGACAGATGCAGGCCCATTTACCGGACACACGGATTCGGTCTGGTCTGTGGCATTCTCGCCAGATGGCCAATGCATCGTCTCAGGCTCACGTGATCGAACAATTCGTGTGTGGAATGCCACGACGGGAGAGACAGTGGCGGGCCCGTATACTGGACACACTGGTTTTGTTGAGTCTTTGGCATTCTCGCCTGATGGTCAGCGCATCGTCTCAGGCTCAGACGATCGAACAATTCGTGTGTGGAACACCACTACGGGAGAGATAGCGGCAGGCCCTTTTACTGGACATACGGATTCGGTGATGTCTGTGAAATTCTCGCCAGATGGCCAGCGCATAGTTTCAGGCTCGCACGATAGAAGAATTCGTGTGTGGAACACCACGACGGGTGAGACAGTGGCAGGCCCATTCACTGGACATACGGGTTCGATCTTTTCTGTGGCATTCTCGCCAGATGGCCAGTACATCGTCTCAGGCTCAGGCGATCAAACAATTTGTGTTTGGAACGCCACTACGAGAGAGACAGCGACACGCCCATTTACCGGACACACGGATTCGATCTTTTCTGTGGCATTCTCGCCAGATGGCCAACGCATCGTCTCGGGCTCGGACGATCGAATAATTTATGTGTGGAACGCCACGACAGGAGAGACAGTGGCGGGTCCGTTTACCGGACACACGGATTCGATCTTTTCTGTGGCATTCTCGCCAGATGGCCAACGCATCGTCTCGGGCTCGGAGGATCGAATAATTTATGTGTGGAACGCCACGACAGGAGAGACAGTGGCGGGTCCGTTTACCGGACACACGGATTCGGTCAGGTCTGTTGCGTTCTCGCCAGATGGGCAGCGCATCGTCTCAGGCTCGGACGATCGAACAATTCGTGTGTGGAACACCACGATCGGAGAGACAACAGCAGGCCCGTTTACTGGACACACGTCTTGGGTCTTGTCTGTGGCATTCTCGCGAGATGGACAGCGGATCGTCTCAGGCTCTTCCGATCGAACAATACGTTTGTGGAACGCCACTACGGGAGAGACTGAGGCAGGCCCATTTATTGGACACGTGGATTCGGTCGTGTCTGTGGCATTCTCGCCAGACGGCCAGCGCATCGTCTCAGGCTCGGATGATCGATCGATTCGTGTGTGGAACTCCACTACGGGAGGGACGTTGGCAGGTCCATTTACTGGACACACGGATTCGGTGTATTCTGTGGGATTTTCGCCAGATGGTCAGTGCATCGTCTCAGGCTCCACTGATGAAACAATTCGTGTGTGGAACGCCACTACGGGAGAGACAGCGGCGGGCACGTTTACCGGACACACGGATTCGGTCTGGTCTGTGGCATTCTCGCCAGATGGCCAACGCATCGTCTCAGGCTCGGACGATCGAACCATTCGTGTATGGAATACCACGACGGGGGAGACAGTGGCGGGACCCTTTATTGGACACACTGATTTGGTCTATTCTGTGGCATTCTCGCCAGATGGGCAGCGCATCGTCTCAGGCTCGCAAGATCGAACAATTCGTGTTTGGAACGTCTCGACTATAGAGACAGCGGCCGGCACATTTACTGGACACGTGGATTCGGTCGAGTCTGTGGTATTCTCCCCTGATGACCAGCGCTTCATTCCATCAGAACGCAGATCAAATCGCGCATTAAATACTACGACAGCAAATACAGTAACGACGAGACGTGCCGACTTCACTGATCAGTCCATTATCAATGACGAAGGATGGATATGTGGTGATAATGGTGAACTTTTAGTGTGGATCCCTCTAATACACAGGGCACATCTCCACCGCCCAAGTAATTTATGGGTTGCCGGCGAAAATGAAACCCGAATTGATCTTTCCACTTCCGTTTATGGTCCCAGTTGGACTACTTGTATTGACGCCTAGATAGAACTCCCATAGCAATCCGTAGTTTTTTAGGCAGTCTGAAGTGTAATATTCTTTTGTTGAAACGGTGTGTTCACGCGAGAGTCACCTCGGCGTCGGACATCTCGGCGTCTGGCATCGCCCGCGTCTCAAGTGCGAGTATGAGTGCTTGTAACATGATCGTTGTTAGTTACCTAGCCACAGTGATATGATCAGCGATAATCCCTATGTTACAAGTTATTTCACGTGTATTTATGACGCTCTTTAGGGTGTACTTAAGGACGTGTTCTGTACGCCTGGCACCCCACTCGTTAACACTCAAGTGGTGTGCTAGAAACATCCCATAACACGCTGCATTTCATCATCTTTGTCGCGCGTTCACTCTAACCCTCACCGTCTATTTGTCAGCTCAGTCCGGAATAGAGAGCCTGCGGCGAGGAACATCTCTGCCACCTGGTTTACGTTGTGCGGGCTGTATGTATCCTGTCGGGTTAGACCTCAATTGTGGTGAACGCTTCCAAGCTTGCCGATACACTCATGCTACGAGTCACAGTATCCACGGCGAGACCTGTAGATGATCGTATTGGTGACAAATTCTTGATTTGCCTCTATCAGCAGCTCACTGCCTTTACACTGGAGACCGGATAGGCCTTGAGCATGTGCGTCAATTCGTAGCGTTGGGGCACGAACGGGGCTGCTTTTCAAGTTACATTGGAGTATTTTGCACCGCCACTTGTGATTCCTTCACAGCCATTGAGGGCGCCACACCACATCGACTCGGAGTAGTATTGCATCAAATCGGAGTATTTCATCCCTATCTATCGACGTTCTCAACCCGCAACCTTTCCCCACAACTACTACCCAGAGCACTGTCATCTTTTCATATCAAACCCAAAATACAGTAGACAAAACCAAAACAGCCGGGGACAGCAACGCTCAGAAAACCAGTGGGACAAGCACGACATTATGGCGGGCCGAAAGCAACATGGTCGAGGTGGGGGTCGTGGCTACCGCGGAGGTAGAGGCTTCGGTCCGAGTCGTGGCGGTGGCGGAGGTGGTCGTGGCGGTGGCAGTCGCAGTCGTGGTCGAGGGGGCTATGTGGCGTTGCACGAGATCGATGGCGATTTTGTCGTCGACCCTGTTCCTTTTCGTACGTCCGGCCCTCCCTCCTAGCGCATGCCCTTCATGGTCTGCGCATTGCAGACCCCAGGGATAACCCGTGTCGCGGCGCGGCGCCTCCTAGCGCAAGGGGATACAAACGCGCGGGAAAAGGATGTGGGTCCGGACTTGTTTATGTGCTGGACCACTCGGACAGCGTGGACAACAGCGACTACTACTACTCGAGATACTCGGCGCCTGTGCAAGGAGCCAGTCCCGGCCCTGGCTTGTCTCGCGGGAACGGATGCCAGCGTTGGCGCGGTCGGTGGGGGATTGCCGGCCCAGACACAGACCTGTTGGAGCCCAAAGACCGCTGCTGGAAGCGCCATCTTGAGTCGATACTATGCAGTGGGAACACATCCCTCTCGCAACTACTCTACGAAGACCGCCCGTTCCTCAAGCCCATCACGTTCGTGCAGTCCTAAATAACCCCAACCCTGTTTTTAAGAGATGAAGAAATATTCAAGCCCGTGGCAGAAGAAGCAGGTCCGTCCTTTTGTCTCTGTAGCTCCGGGCTTGGCGTTGATGCCTTTTTCTTTTCGGTTTTAGGTGAACGAGAGGCTAGCCATGTTCCTACTGCCGAGCGCGTCTATCGGATTTTCCATGGCGGAAATGCGGCCCCCCCAACCGTCAGAATCATTATCCGACGAGGAAGAGCTCTTGGAGATTGATTATACAGACTTGGGCAATTTCGTGAACGAAATCGAGGCTGCGGCTGCCTCTTCAATGAAAATGAAAACTGCTACTCCCGCCGCCGCGACCGCCGCGACCGATATAGCCATGAGTGTCCAGAAGGACGAATACCAGCCAGTCGTAACTGCAATCGAGGAGGAACCTACAGGCTTCTTATATTGATACCAAGCCATCACCAGTGCAAGACTCGTCCATATCAACTAATGACATCGCAGTGGAGCATTGCAGCACTGGTATACTGGGCGAAGACATTGGCGAAGTTGACGACGAAGAAATCATCGTATACGTCGCACCTCATTCCCGAAATGGCAAACTCGCTTCTGCCCACACCCAATCTTTTCCCCCATATGCAACAACACTTCCTCCTGCCCCTGTCCCTGCCCCTGTCGAAGCGCCAGCCCATCAGAAAACGTACGATTCCCCGCACACGCCGTACCTCCCATCAGAGCCTGAGCTCGAGCTCTGGCTAGATCGAGTCCCAAAGACATCATCGTCCCATTGCCGGCACCAGCACCTGCGCTAGCTTTCAAGGACCTTTTCTTCTCCCTCCATTCCAACTCTCCCAAAGCGATGCACCGCGTGCGATGGCCGCGGCGGATTGCGCACCGGGGGGCGGAGCGGAACGCTATGTTCGGCTCATTCGGCGCGATCCAGGCGAAGGCGACCCTGCGCGAACTGGACCCGTGGCGGGCCGAGTCGCGCCGTGGCGATTCGGACGTGGACTGGGGTGGTTCGACCTCCGGGCTGGCCGACGTTGAGGAGAGCGGGGAGGACGACGGTGGCATGCTAGTCGACCAGGACATAAAGGCCGATGCGATGGTTGCATTTGTACGGAGTATGGGCCTCACCGGGAAAGCACATGTCAGCGTGGGTGACTTGGAAGACGAGGTGAGGATCCGCCTGGAAGATGTGGATGAGGACGAAGAGGAGAATGAGGGTGCGAGTGGCAGCGATGGCGAAGATGTCGACACGGAGTTGGAGTTGGCCGATGGTTTGCAGGGGATCCTAGCTGTGGAAGGCGAGGACGAAGACGAGGTGGCTTCGAGAAGCTCTTCTGTCGAGGATAGTGACGACGATACCTCAGATGACGAGGAAGTGATGCCGAAGAGGTCGTTCCAGGCACGCCTTGAACGAGTTTGCGGTCGGACTGCCGGACAGCCCATCAAGGACATGATGCGGGGAGAGCTGAACCAAGAGCGGGAGCTCGATGATGATCTGAAACTCGGACTCGGACTCAGACATCGACGATGAAGACAGCTACACATCGCGCAGAAACTGGTACGCGATCTTCACGAGTCTTCTCTGAGCGGCGGCTGATGCACCTGTACCGCAGAGATTCCTTGATGAAAACGACGATATCCTCCGCGCCAACGATCGCAAGCAGAGAAACCGCGTGTTCCGAGCGATCCACAGCGGCAAGTTCGAGGTGGTTGATGTCGACTTTATCGACAGTTTCACCGAGTGCGTGCTCTCTACATACATTTTCGTTGACTGGGGGTCCCGCCTGCTCATCCTTGGGCTTCTACGTGCGCCTTGTTCTTGTCGCACAGAACGCAAGAGGGACAAGTACAAGTACATCCCTGCGGAACTCCGCGATCAATGGAGCGCGACCGCAAGAAGAAGGCCGGGCGCAAGCGTCTGCGCGAGCTAGAGCGAGCCGCAGCCGCAGGTCAATTCAAGCCTACAAAAAAGAAGAGGAAGGGCAAAAAGGAGCGCAAAGCAGCCCAACGGGCGGCAGCAGCGGCGGCAGACGTCAGCCTCGAGACGATCGTCGTTAGTGATTTCCCGGCCCCGGCTTATGGGCCGGTAGCCAGCCTAAGCCAGACGTCAGCGGCCGTGCTGGGCTTGAGCCGAGGAGTGGCCCACCGTGGCTCATGGCCCCGGCTTTGGATATGGTAAGCCATTCCCATCGGCTGTGGCCCGGGCATCCGTTTTGGTGGGCCTTGGGCCATGGCCCGTCAGCTCAAGGCTCAAGCCGTCCTCACAACTGATCTTCGCACTTTTTTACTTCTCATCTTGATTCACCCAGGCTGTATTATAGTACAAACAATGGATTTGTTTTGTTTTTTCCCCCTATACCATGTCGTCCCATCCAACCCGCAGGATACAGCTGACTGCAAAGTTGACCGCCGAAAACGTGGGTGATCTGGAGCTGACCACGCATCATAGGGTTATCGCATCAGGCTTGGCTTCTCCACAGCCTCAAGATACACCTGTCTCCCTCACACCCTCTTCGACTATTTCTGACTTGGTTTGTGAGCCTCTGGAGTCAACATCGGCATCGGCAACAAGCAACAATCTAGATTCCTCCATCAATCATGTGGACGCTCAGACCCCATCTAATAAGCGGCCACGCCCTCACCCCTTGTCGCGCAAGACCACTATCACCAATGACGACCCTGATCTCACAGATTGATACGGATTGCGGAAAGTATGGGACCTTACTAATACTTATGACCAGGTTAGTAAGAGTATATGTGTCATGGACTTATTGTATCAGTCAGCAGTAGAATCACATGTCTTCATAGACTGTGAGGTAGTATTGCTATTCGTTACTCAGATTGGAGAGGAGCTTTAAAGCTACCTCGATATATGTATATAAGTTGTCGTACTGAGACCAAGGCTCTTCAGCTTGGTCTTCTTCAATTTCACTTCCAACTTGTATCCTTTCTCTCGCAGTAGGAATTCCATTGCTCCCTATTCCTTGTCATCGACAGACGCAAGTACACGAAATATTGTCTTGTTGTCCTGAGTTGTGTACTCTGCTAAGTCACATACTCAGTAGTACTGAGTCGCATCTAAATTGCCTAAGTCAGGCCTACGCCATGAAAGCGTAACATTAAGACCAAGCTCTCAACCGTGGCGACCTTTCCGACAACCGCAGAACGTTGGGTTAACTTTCAACCCTACTTCATCAAACGAAGGGGAGCAAGGAATGTACCCACCAGATATCTCAAAGCTGCAAGGTGGAGGACAAACGTTGGACCTGAAGGATATTACGTAGACACTTCAAGACCGAACTGTTGGTGTCCAGTTGAATTCAATTTCGAAGCAATTTGCTGGACTTGTATCAGAGAGAACCCAAGAGGAAATAATTGGGAAGTAGTTGCACCTGCTGAGGGCAATTTACGTTGTGATATTCACACAAACGAAGTAGTAATCCGATTGGAGTGGGGACCTATCGACGGTGCACCTGAAGAAACGCACTCTACCAATTCACGAACGCTGGCTCCAAGCGAAGCAAGTCAAGAGACTGAAGAATCAGGGGAAGAAGCCGACGAAGACGAGGAACAAGAAGAGGCCATTGAACAAATCGCGGAACTCACTAACCAAATTCAAATAGTAGAAGAACCCGAAAGAATTCAAGTAATGGCCACTGAAACTATACAAGAACCTGTTTGAGAACGGATCGAAGTACCGAATGAGCAGATGTTTATCAATCCAGAAACTGGACATGTGATGACAGCAGATGATATTGCATTATATTGAGCAATTGGATCTGATCGCCCCGATCCTCCTTCAGGGGGAGGAGGAGGACCCCCAGGAGGAGGAGGACCCCCAGGAGGAGGAAGAGGACTTCCCAATGGAGGAGGAGGATTCCCAGGAGGAGGATTCCCAGGAGGATTCCCAGGAGGTGGATTCCCAGGAGGAGGACCTCCAGGAGGTGGACTGCCTGGCGGAGGAATACCACCTGTAGGGGTACCCGGGCATCAATCAGACAAATTTATCGGAAATGCCCCGCAAATATTCACCGGAGATAGACTCAAGGCAGATGAGTTCATAACTCAATGGTCATTATACTGGGGAGTAAACAATAACAACCCCATCATAACTAATGCTTACCGACGATCAATGCTGTTCCTTACATACATTCAAGGAAAAGCCATAAACGAATGGGTCATGAACATGAGCCAATGGCTCAATCAACAAGTGACCGGTGGAGTACCAGAGCAAACACCAGACTTATGGGTCGAAACTGAAAGAGCATTCAGAAGAAGATTCGCGAATACGCTCGAACAGGAACAAGCACAAGGAGCGTTAAAACGAGGTCTAAAAATGAAGGACAGAGATCTTGACACGTACATCACGGAGTTTGAAACTTTGGCACGACAAGCGGGATATCGGTTAAGTTTCATTCAAACTATTGATCTGTTTACCTATGGACTGCCGCGACCCTTGTTTGAAAAGGTGTTCCAATTGGATGACCCACAAACATTTGAGGAATGGAAGGAAGCTGTCAGACAAAGACAACAAAAGTATATCCATATGAAGGCAAAATTGGATGCCCATAGAGGTCAAATGCCAAAACCACAAGGATTCACAAACAAAGGAACAATGCCTGGAAACCTTCCAAACCCTAATGCGATGGATACGTCAGCTGATAGAAGCAGAGCACGATTGGCGGGATCCGAAGACATTGATTACACACAGCAACCCTATTCCCCACCTAATCGAGGAAGAGGTAGGGGAGGAAGGTCGAATGGAAGAGACATCACGTGTTACAATTGTGGGAAGAAAGGACATATCAGCCGCAATTGTTATCAAACACAAGGACAAAATCAAAATAGCCAGGGACGATCCATAGACACCGAACCAGTAATCATACAAAACACAGTATCTGGGATGACGGAAGAGGAACAAGCCCAATATTGGATGGGACAAGTGGCCAAATTGGGAGACGGAGTCAAAGATCTAATCCTAAAAGATCTGTGGACGAAAGAGGGTTTTCAGGACGCCTGAACCCATTGGCCTGGGTGAGGGCGGTTAATTGTAATTCTGTTATTATCACACACTATGTTACGTGTCTACTGGCATGTGGCTCGACTTGAGCGACGGATAGGCGATACTACCAAAGACGACTTAGCGATATGACGGCCTTCGTGGCACGTGATCGTGAGAGTATAACAGCAAGCCCTAGTCGTGGGACAATACTGACTCGAGGATGATAACGATGAGGCAGACTCCTATCAAGAGGAGCGCAAGACTTATCCCAACAAGGGAAGATAGAACGAGTATAGACAGAGTAGATTGAAGAAGACCAAGCTGCGGACTGCAGTGCAGCTTGGCTAACCTTATATACATGTACACGAGGGCTTTAAAGCGCCTCTTGAATGGTAAGTAACCAATCGCATACAGTAAGGTTATCGTAATAGTCCGTCCGAGTCATAGATATTGTACAATGACGAGCCAATCACATACCTCACCCTTATTGTACAGTACTGGGTTTATCGGAACCATTATCTGTGAGTCACATACCACTTATCACATGTCAGGAGTCCGGGGATACAAGCTACCCGGAACCTCGCATTGTAACATCACCCCCTTTTCAGGAAGGATGCCCACATCCTAGTACCCTCGACTTCGATGAAACTCTTGCTGGTCCGGCCGTTCCCAGAGTATCTCGGGGTCTCCGAGTTGTCGCCACTCGCGCTCGAGGCGCGCTAGGGTGTTGGCGCGATGAAGGCGTGCGGCACACAGCGACCATCTTCTGTATAACACCGCAATACCCGCTTCCAACTCTTTGACGCGTTGTTCCAAGCGCTGCTGATCTTGCGTCAGCGCTCGGGTACCTCCGGACTTCGGCAGGGATGGACTTATCTGATAATGCCCGAAGGCATTGGTCGATTACCGGCTGCCTCCGGTATCCCCATTCCAGGGTTTTCAGCTCGTCTTCGGTATACTTTGGGGGCCTAGGGAGCACTGGTTGTGGAGTGGCATAAAACAGGGACGCGTATACGCGGTCTGTCCGATCCGTTCCCATCAAAATAAGGGGGTCGTCGCTCTCGATGATTTGATACCAGAGAGCGGGGCGGCTAACCCCTTGAATCGTGAGTGGGCAGGGGATGTAGTCGCTCCCCGCATTTTCGAGTCCACCCCTGCAGGGTCCTGGCCTCGAACGGCTGCTTGAGGGGGTCGTCTACAAGTTCCCGCCACTTGTGTCGCATGATGGGTTTGCCATCGGTGGTGGAGGCATGTGGGGGTGTCGTCGGGTAAGTGTTCGTATCGTCCATAGGTAATGTGGGGGTGCTCAGCTGGGTAAAGATCGGTTTCCCGATCGACATGTCCGAATTCTTAAGCCTGGATTCGCGCATTCGCTTGATTTCGGCGTGCCTCTTCAGCAGCTTCTCTCTCCGCGCAGCATGCGCGGCGTCGAGCTGCTCGTTGGTCCACGCCTGTGCGGTGTGCCACCAGAGCTGCGCGGGCTTCTTCACCGTCGCCTTGAAGGTGGAGTTGTACTGGTACGGGCTCGGTGTCGCTCGTATCTTCTCCCACGATGAGAGGATCGTCCCAAGTTCCACGGCGATACTCCTCTGTGTCAGGAACGTTCCGCACTGTAAGCAGCCTGGGCTGTAGTGCACTTTCGGACAGTGTTGCCTGTGCAGGGCCAGGGAAGGTGCGCTCCACTGCGGCGAGTTCATCTCTGGTAATTGGGGCAACCACCATACCCTCGTCTTCTGCAGTTGCATGGACCACAGCGGCTCCTTCTCCTGCACTGTGGTCTCCGCTGTCGCTGTTTTTGTCGTTGGTGGTCTCCCATCCAAGGGCGGCGGTGTTGCCGGTTTCGTGGACACGTTGAAGATGGTGTCGAGCTTCATCGAGGGAGATGAGTCCCTCCAGTATCTCGGCTGAGAATACTTCTTCAGCGGTTTTAGTGGCATAGTACGCAAAGTCCATGGAAGGGATATGAGTGATGGGGAGTCGAGAGGGGAATGAAGAATGGGGCAACTCAGCAACTCAGGTGTTCCTTAAGTATGTTTCGGTGTCGGGGATTCGTTTTTCAAACTCCCTTATCTTTTCTTCGGCGAAGATATTGGCTTTGTTAACCCACTGGTTTTCCGAGTCCGGGTATCCGAGCCACTTGACCAAATATTGCCGCGTTCGTCTTCTGCCGAACAGCCAAGTGTCTAGAATCTTCTCAACCTCGTATTCTTCTTCCCCTTCCACAAGATCCGGTGGTGGACGTGTGAAATTTGGTCTGTGAAGGGTAGTCTCGCGATAAGGCGTGAGAAGATCGATGTGGAACACCGGATGGATCTTCCACTGAGCCAGTAATTTCAGGTGATAAGAGTATGGCGACATCACCTGGTCTACCGTAAAAGGTCCGTGCCTTTTTGCCGCCAGTTTTGCGCTCGGCTGACTGGTCTTGAGGTTGCACCCATCTAGCCATACTTGATCGCCAGCCTTGAACTTGGGCGTATCTTTGTGTTTGACCAATAGGGTCTGGGCTTTTGTTATCAATGATTGCGCTTCTCGTCGCGCTTCCTTCAATTGCTCCATGCATGTCGTTATCTGAGGTATAAGGGATGGCTTATCCATCCAATCAGCGCGAGGGTGATACCCCATAAGCAGTTCGAAAGGGGACTTCCTGGTTATCTCATGGGGCCATGAATTATGCGCGAATTCCACTAGTGGCAGATAGTGAAGCCAGTCCTTTTGGTGGTAGTCAACCTGGAACCGTAGGTATTGTTCCAACCATTGATTTGTTCTTTCTGACTGTCTGTCTGTTCGGGGGTGATATGCTGACGAGATATTTTGTTCAATCCCCAGCTGTCTGCATAGCTCTCTTGCGAACCTTGAAGTGAATCGTGGGTCGCGGTCTGAGATGATTTTCGTCGGGAGTCCATATCGTGCAAATACATTCTTGGCATATAGTTGAGTGGTTTCTTCTGCAGTGATATCTTCAGTGCACGGTATGAATACCGCCGCTTTGGTGCAGTCGTGATCAGTGACGGTGAGTATCGAGTCGTATCCCCCAGATGATGGCAACTTAACAATGAAGTCCATGGCTATCGTTTCAAAGGGCTTTGCGTCTTCTTTTGGGAAGATAGGGAGAAGAGAAGTGCGGATGGGTTGCGTGTTGACCTTGTTTCGCTGGCACTCTGCGCACCCCTTGACATATTCTACCACGTCTTTGGTCATCCCTGGCCAGAAGTACCATCTGGCCACAAGCATGCCGGTCTTTGTCATGCCCGGATGTCCATATACTGGGGGAGAGTGGTGAGCATCGATGATTGCACGTTTTTCGGATACTCCCCCGGTAATAACACGTTGGCCTTCCTTATACCATACCCCGTCGATCTTCATCAGTCTATGTGCGTTGATCCAGGGCTGTATTTGTGCTTTGTCTTGCTCTTGTTCGGTCGTCTCCATGGCTTCGACAGATGTTGTACCCATGGTTCGAAGGAACATGTGGTCTGGAAGTACTACTACACTTTGATTGTCGTTATCTCTGGTGTCGTAATCACTTCGTCGTGACAGCGCGTCAGCGCGCCCATTCGCTCGTCCTGCAACGTGCTTTATTTTGATCGGATACTTGGATAACTTAACCACTTCCCTGGCTATCCGTCTATTAATGTTTTGAGGACTTCACCAGTATAGTAGGTTCGCGTGATCTGAATGGACAATGATGTCATGTGGGGAACCCGCTAGCAGGGGTTTCCAGTGTTTCAACGCTTCTACTATTGCCAGTAATTCGAGGTCGTATACGTGGTAATTGCGTTGAGCTGGGTCTAGTGTCTTCGAAAAGTATCTGATCGGGTGTTTTTTGCCGTCTTGCTTTCGTTGTAGGAGGACTCCCCCTATAGCATACCCCGAGGCGTCCACTTCGAGTTCAAACTGGTCTGTTAGTACCGGATGTGCCAATATGGGTTCCTGCGTTACTCGCGCTTTGAGTGTGTCGAACGCTACTTGTTGGTCTTGCCCCCACATCCATGCTTCTCCTTTCCTCGTGAGTATGTTTAATGGTTGTGCATGGTGTGCGAAGCCTTTAATGAATGCACGATAAAAATTGCAAAAACCAAGAAAAGAGCGGACATCCTTAACGGTTTTAGGGACGGGCCAGTCACGAATGCATGCGATTTTTGCAGGGTCCATGCATGTTACCCCCTTTTCAAGGATTACCCCCAGGTAATCCATCGCGGGCGCATGGAAAAGGCATTTCTCGAGTTTGAAGTAGAGGTCGTGGTCTTTGGCAACTTGCAAAATGTTGCGTACTGCAGCTACGTGACCATCAAGTCTGGAGCGAGACATGATGCCGATGTCGTCCATGTAGACACGGATTGTGGTGCCTCGTGTCTTGTGTTTGAGGATGGTGTCGTGGTATATGAAGTTCATCATGGTCTGGAATGTGGCCGGAGAGTTAGTAAGCCCAAAGTACATAACCGTAGGCTCGAAAAGTCCGTAGCGTGTTTTAAAAGCTGCCTTCTCCTTGTCCCCCTCCTTGATGCGCACGTTGTTGTAGCCCCAGCGGATGTCGAGCTTTGTGTAGATGTCCGCGTTGCTCAGATCCGTGATGAGATCGGTGATTAGTGGGAGAGGATATTGGTTTCGCACCGTTACGTCGTTCAACTTCCAGTAATCTTGTACGGGTCGAAGCTTCCCATCCTTCTTCTTGACAAAAAAGAAGGGAGATGCGTAGGGTGATTTTTTTTTTTTTTTTTTTTTTTTTTTTGAACCATGTTTATTCCGGGACAGTATGATAATACAAGACCGGTCTTATCTAAATGCATAGACAAATTTGAGAATCGTAAATAATGGAGGTCGCACCATCCAAGCACTTGTCATATCAAAGCATACAAAGGTCACCTTCCAAAGGAAACCATAATAAACGAAAGGAAAAGAAAGGTAATGTCTATGGTGAGACAGCAATCAAAAGTAAATAATGAACGGGCCGCCGTAGCGGGGTCATGAGTCCTCCGAGAATGCGCAATTACCCAGGATCAAACGGGGTTGCCCCCGTCTCCAGTCTTAAGCCAGCCTTTGAATGTTGCAAGTAGATCAATAGCCATAAGCCACAATCCCCGTTGAAAAGTTCTTTTTCGGTCATATCACCAAACTTTCGATTGGTGAAGGGGTAGTTAGGAGAGCGGATATTAATGGAACGACGAGCCACCATGTATCTAGGGCAGTCGTAAAGGAGATGAGACACCGTCCGGTCCCTGAAACCACAAGGACATGCGAAATCTTCAGGGGGGAGATCCGGCCGGTGACAGCGTGTGTACTCTGCCGTGAAGGAGTGTCGAACAGCCATTTGCATGGCCGTACAGTGCGTGCGTTGACGGACATGATAGTCCTCCTTTTCCCTCTTCTTTGATGGAAGGGCGTGGGTGAAGAGTGGGTGATTGCGTCCGTCAGGTGGGTGAGTGAGAACTGTGGAGTACGCAACGAAGTCTCGACCAGATTTTAATCTCCGGTCTCGAATCCATTCCAACCCCCAGTTTTGATAAGCCAACTGATGGGCGCGTTCTTTTTTGTACGCGGCAGACTGCACGCGATTGAGCGAGGAGAGGGGGGCTAGGCTACAGCAAGCTAAGGCAGCCTTCCGGGCTAAGGTAATTTGCATGCGTTCCCTTTGGACAGGTGACCACACAAGATGAAATCTCGTGTCCCTAGAAACTGCAAAGAATTCCGTAAGCGAGAAATGGAAACGTTTCAACTCAGCTTGATTATTAACACCCCTAAAGCGAATGATTCGCTGAAAAGCGCTAAAGTCCGAACCAAGTAAGTACACGTTGCTGGGCGCGACCCCATGAGAGAATTTCCGGCAGACCGACTCTACTGCCCTGCTAACGGCAAACAGACTGACGTCCGCCTGCGTGACACCAGTGCCCATACACCATTTCTGGACGTACTGCACTTCCCCAATAGTAACACAAGCGGCAGCTCCACCCACTTGTTTATTGTCATAACAGCCTTTGTTAGAGACCGTTCCAGCAAGGGAAATTATCATCGTACTCGCGTTAGCAGACGAATATAATTCGTCCACCCACACTTTCCGATCCTGGGGTCTCTCCATCCCCTTAGTCATCACAAACGCCTCCCAGTTGGGAACCTCCCAGGGTGCGAATGCGGTAACGTTGGTCCGAGGACACGTAGGGTCAACTCGTGCACCGAGAGCCTCTAAGGCAGTAGGGCGCTGTGGCAGGCCTCCAGACCGGCCCACCTGATAGTTGCTGACTGTCACCGGTCCACCATTGCTGGCGTCTGGGCCATTCTGGACCGCAACCATCCAGTCCTTCCCTAGACGGGTCAGAAGCTGAGATGTACGGGGAACACGAGTCAGTCTGTTGGAGGATGTGTAGGGTGATTTGGAGGGTCGTATATACCCTTTCTTCAGTTCGTCGGTTATGAATGCCTGGAGTGCCTCGTCCTCTTGCCGTGTAAGGGGGTATACCTTGCAGTCCAGTGCTGCTGGCGCATTTGGCTTTAAGTCTATGGCATGGTCCCAAACCCGTTTCGGGGGAAAGCGGCGTGACTCCTCTTCGCTAAATAGTGCTGCGAACTGCATGTATTGTGGTGGCAGAGTTGCAGCTTTTGTATACTGCTTTGCGTTGATGGCGAGTTCCGTCGCTGTCGTGCGAATGGTACATTGCTCCTCCAATCGTTGGACAATTGCATCCTTTTCTTGAGGGCATAGTGATTCTGTTGTGGTGGCGCCAATAACCGGTTGATGTGCTATTTGGGGATTCACGGACCTGATTACTACTGGCAACATATCCTCGTGGATGGCGGCATATCGCCATACGAATCATGGTTCAAATGTGGCCAGCCATGGATATCCTAGGACGATGTTTTCGTTGCCGATGTCGGTAATGAGGAACCTCATTTCTTTGTGAATTCCTTTAGTGTGTACGTCAAGGTCCACATAATGAGTGATGGACCCCCCTTTGTTTTTGGTATTATTGATATTCCATATTTTGCGTGGCTTCTCTAGGGAAACCAGTCCCAATCCTAGTCGTTTTGCGAATTTGTAGTTCATGAAGCAATCGGTGGCTCCGCTATCCACCAAAGCTTGTATATCAGCCATTGCGTGATGTATACGTGTTGAAACTGGAATGTGCATAGATCGGAATTGTGTAGTTACTATTACAACATCACGAGAATGTACTGCCCTCACCCAGGCTGCCGGGTTCAGGCGTTTGGAAAATCCTCTCTTTCCCATATTCCCTTCATTACTAGTTCTTGAGTTTCATCGCTCTTGTTAGCGATTGTTTGAAGTACTTGTGCCGCTTCTTGTTGCGGTGTTAGACTCATGGCAGCATGGACCTGAGCCGGTTGGCTTTGTCGTGTCTTTTGGGGCTGTGTACAATCGCGACTGAAGTGTCCATATCGCTGACAATTGTAACATTGTACTCCCCTGGTGTCGCAAGGCTGCCCTTGTTGAACGTATCCTCCTCTTGGCACGTATCGCCCTCTTGATCCTTGCGTATAAGGTCGGAAATTTGGGTCGTTGGGGCTTATATCCTCGGATCCTGCGACCGCTGCCATGGTGTTGTCGACTTCCCCTCCTCTTGCTCTGGCTCGCGCTGATGTGTCCATCGCATCGGGGTGTGTAAGGTGTGGGGGTGGAAAATACCCCCCTCGGTTTCCAGGGCGATTTCGGTACTTTTCCAAGTTCTTCTTCCCTTCGTTGAAGTGATTTTGAAGGTGGATATACTGCTCTTGCCTCTTGAGGAGGGCCTCTTTCCATCCTTCATAGCTTCGCGGGTTGTCGAGCGTGTAGCATTGCTCGTACAATTTCCTTGGAAGTCCTTTGGTGAACACTTGATCACCATTGGCGAATCTGCTCGATAGCCAGCGCGTCGCACTAATTCTTTGAACTTGGACACGTACTTGTCAATGTCCCCTCCTTCCATTCGTATTCCGTCTTGCAGCGCTGTTCGCGCTTGCTCTTGCTCCATTGTATTCATGAATCGTCTTTTGAAGCTGCGGTATACAGCTTCCCATATTCGTTCGTCGTCTTCTGGTATTCCATTCGTAATTTGCAGTGTAAGCCATCTAGTGTGGGTGGTGATCCACTCGTTCAGGTCGTCCCCTTCCAGGAAGGTGAGGAAGAGGATAGCGCGTGAGTAGGCTTCTCGCATTGTTTGCGTGTGGCGGTTCATGCCTCTGTATAATTCCCACTTGGTAAGGAACATTTCAGTAGCCTTTCTATCACCACGAAATATGGGAGGGGGCTGCCCTTGTAGCTTGTTGTAGTCCCCTCTTCCGTTGGGGTCTACTCCCGGCGGTCCTCTGCCACCTCCTCTGCCACCTCCTCCTGGTGCTGGTGGCCCTCCTGCTGGCGGTCGTTGTGGTGGTATTCCTCCAGGATATCGTCCAGGGGGTCCGCCCCCTCGTGGAATGTTGGCAGGTATTCCTTCATGTAACGCCACCACAGGGGCGTTAAGTACGACGTGTACTTCTAAGTCGACTGGTCAAGGGTTCTGGTAGAGCGAGTCGGTTAGGACTCAGTTCGGGGATGAATAAGAGTTGAACTAGCTGTTAGAGCTTATCAACTTTAGTCTGGGAAGACGAGGCTCAGGCACGAAGGCGAGCAAGAGACTTAAGCGCAATGGCAAGTCAAAGACGGGTTCGCGAGTACTGATTGTGGTATTACACAAGAAGTCAGAACTGCTATACAAGCCAGTCCGACTACGACCTATATACTAGTACAAGCCCCAAAGAGACAACAATAGGGCAACATAGTAGGTAAACAGATGGCGCTATGAGGAACACATGAGCACGACAGGTATCATATGGCATCAGAGATAAGACAGGGTCATGAGTCAACTATCAGTGATGTGTGGTGGTCAGAGGACCAAGTGGCAGCCAATGCATGGCGTATAGTATGCAGTCATGGGTCATCACAGAACGTATCATAGAAAGCAACAATCAATGTATAGTAGAGGTGCAATGCCTATCAGTCAAGAAGGGGATCACAAGGGACGTCAGGTGTGAAAGGAAGTCAAGGGTGAAAAAGCGAAGCTGTCCATGAAGGCAGACATGTGAGGGGTCTGGGTGTAGGGTGACATCGGGGGGAAAGATAGTAAAGATAACAGAGATAAAGCTGTCCATGACGTACGAGGCGTGCGGGAGTCGAGACAAGTCGTATGAAGCAGGGGAAAGAGTCGCAAAGATAGGAATCCATGGATAGAGGGACGCGTGGCATCAACTTCAGGGAAAATGGTAAGAAGTCCCCTTAGCAGTGCGTCGCAAGGCAAGAAATCGTAACATTACCCCCCCATCTGACCCATGCTAGCCCCTAGCATGGCAGACCATCAGTCGACACGATCGACTGGGACAGGGGGACCGGACTTCTTCCAGGCGGCGCGCAGGTACTTCTCCTCCTCCTCAGTAGGTTCTTCACACAACCAGCGTCCATCCCAAGTGATCCAAGTGAAAACGTACTCGTCCTTTGCACCATAGCCCCATATCTTTCGATATGGTTTCGTCCGATCTTCGATCCGAGGCAGCGATGCCCACAGATCGTTGTTATCAGATGGGGTGTTACAGACAGAGGGGGCTTTGGTGGGGACGACCGCTTGCGGATCCAAATGGCAATGCTTGCAGTGATCGCTGGCGGTGGTGAGAGTGTCGACGGCAGTGGTAATGAAGAGGGATAGGATGGCAGATTGGAGTTCGAGCTGATCGAGGAGGGACATGGCAGATAGTGGGGTAGAAGTGGATGAGGATGGTGGCGAGTACTCCAAGCTACAGATGACGTCTGTGGTGCTCTCAAAGAGCTTTTTCTGGATCATGGGTCGTTCGTACGTGTGGTAGCAAGGAGGAATCATGGTAGCGAGTAACGAAGGACAAGAGGGTCGGCGATGGGGAATAGTGGAGATGATAGGAGTAGTCAAGCTAGAGGGTGAGGTCATTATACGCGTCTTTGGTTGATTTCCCCTTCTTTATATCTTTCGTCCAGCCCCTTCGGCGGTAGGATGTTGCCGATAGAAGTCGGTGATAAGATCAGCTGAGTGTTGTACATTCTCCAGGGGTTCCCACGAGCTGTCACTCATGGGAAAACCTTTCCACTGGACTAAGAATTGAAGTTTGCGCCCTTGGCCATACAACCTTGATTGCAGGATGCGCTCTACTTCAAACTCCTCTTCTCCTTCGATAAGGTCAGGTGGAGGTCGCGTGAAGTTTTCCCCATGTAGCTCCGTCTCCTTATATGGCGTCAGAAGGTTAGCGTGAAACACGGGATGGATCTTCCAGTTCTTTGGTAGCTCCAACTCGTATGACACATCTGATAAGACCTTCTTGATTTGGAAGGGGCCATATCGCTTTGGTGCTAGTTTTGCGGTGGGGTAAAAGGTCCGAAGGTTCGTTCCTTCCAACCACACCTGAGCTCCTTCTTGATAGGGGATGAAGCGGGTCTTCCCTCGGCCCGCCATCAGTTGTTATGCATGTTTGATACAGTCCTGCGCGTGTTGCCGTCTGATAACCATTTCTTCCAGTTGTTGGTCTATGGACGGGGATGTTGTGGGTTTTGGGGTCCACGCCGTTCACGGTTCCCAACCCATGATGAGGGAAAATGGAGAGTGCTTTGTAGTCGCGTTCAGCCACGAGTTATGAGCAAATTGTGCCACTGGCAATGCCTCTGCCCAGTTGTCTTGTTGTATGTTGCTCCAATGGCGAAGATGTTGTTCAAGCCATTGGTTTGTCTGCTCCGACTGGCCGTCCGTTTGAGGGTGATAGGCGGACGAAATGTTTTGGCGGATCCCCAATGTCGCACACAGTCCTTTCATAAAAGCCGACGTAAATCGGGGATCTCGGTCCGTGATGAGTTTGCGCGGGATACCGTAATAAGGGTAGACATGTTGGAGGTATAATTGCGCTACTCCTTCGGCCAATATTGACTCATTGCATGGTATGAAAATTGCTGCCTTTGAGCAATCGTGGTCGGTGATGGTAAGAATAGAGTCGTAACCCTTGGATGGGGGCAGTTTCGTGATAAAGTCCATAGAGACGACTTCGAATGGTTCCGTGTCTGGGTCTGTGGTTATGGGAAATAACCGCAGCTTTTGTCGATGGGAATTTATTTTGTTGGCTTGACATGTCGCACATCCCTTGACATACTCCTCTACATCTTTCCGCATGTTGGGCCACCAATAATCTCGTCGTAGGAGTTCATAGGTATTAGCGATTCCAGGGTGTCCCATGCTTGGAGTGTCGTGGAAAAAGGTAATTACCCCCCGCTTAAGATCGTTGTCCCCGACAACGACAAGGGCGTCGCCTTTCCACCACAAGCCGTTTAACTTCTTTAAGTTATGTGGCTCTACCCATCGGAGGACCTCCTTTTCGTCAATATTTTGTGAGATTTGGGTCCAGATATCCATGTCGTGCATGGATACTTCGACTACGTGCGCGAATTTTTCAGCGGGAAGAACGATAACATTGTTGTTGTCTTCCTGCCCCGTTCCGTGATCCACCCTTCGTGATAAAGCATCCGCTCGACCATTACGATTTCCTGGAATATGCTTCAGAATGAAGTTGTATTCTGACAACTCAAGAAATTCGCGCGCAACGCGTCGACTGATCTTCCTTGGCTCTTTCCAGTACTGGAGGTTAGCGTGGTCGGTGTGGATAATAATTTTGTGAGGGGATCCTGCCAAGTACGTTCTCCAGGCTCGCAGCGCCTTCACTATTGCCAGTAGTTCACGATCATAAATGTCGTAGTTGCGTTCTGCTGAACTCAAGGATTCGGAATGGAATGCGACCGGATGTAGCTTCTTGTCCATGCCCATTTGATTTAACACCGCTCCGATTGCGACGTTAGACGCGTCTACTTCCATTTCGAATGGTTTTTCCAAATTGGGGAAAAGAAGTACTGGTTCATCACCGATACATCTTTTGATGGCTTCAAATGCTTCTTGTTGTTTTTGTCCCCATTGCCACGCCACTTCCTTTTTTGTTAGGTCGTGAAGCGGCCTCGCTTTTGTGGAAAATCCTCGGATAAACCTTCGGTAGAAGTTGCAGAACCCCAGGAAGGCTCGTACTTCTTTGAGGTTTTTCGGCGGTTGCCATTCTTGAATACCTCGGACTTTGACCGGGTCCATCTGAATGGTCCCGTGCCCTATTATAAGTCCTAAGTACTCCACTTGCCGTACTTTGAATACGCATTTCTCCGGTTTAACATAGAGGTCTTGTTCCTTGCAGATACATAGTACTTTATGTAATATTGCTCGGTGGTGTTGTAGGTCATCGATTGTCGCAATCAGGATGTCATCCATATAGACAATTACTTTGCCCGTTAGGATGAGATCTCTGAAGAGGTCGTCCATCATTGCTTGGAACGTTGACGGCGAATTCGTGAGCCCAAAGTACATTACAAGGGGTTCAAAGAGTCCTTGATTGGTTTTGAACGCAGCTTTCCACTCATTGCCTTCTTTGATTTGGACATTGTTATATCCCCAACGAATATCCAGTTTTGAGTATAGACGCGCTCCCCGTATTCGATCAATAAGTTCTGGGATTAAGGGGAGGGGGTACTGGTTTCATACAGTGATATCGTTGAGGTGTCGGTAATCTTGAACCAGTCTCAGTTTCCCGTCCTTTTTCTTTATGAAGAAGAAGGAGGATGCATAGGGTGATTTCAACGTTCGGATATATCCTTTCTCCAGTTGCTCAGAAAGGAACGCCGTAAGTGCTACTCCTTCATCTTGTGTTAACGGATAAACTTTGCAGTCTAGTGTGGTTGGGGCGTTTGGCAACAAATTGATCGCATGGTCCCATGGTCGTACGGGGGGAAAATGATTAGAAGCTTCTTCTGAGAATACTTTGGCGTGTCGTCGGTATTCCTCAGGTTTTAAAGGATATGGACGCTCGGGATATGTGTAGTAGTGAGTAACAAATAGATTTGAACGCGCGCGCGGGCTGTGTCTGTACGAACGGACAAGCCCTTTCAGTCTCTGCGCACGCTAGAGCAGTTACTAAGGTATATTCACCTGTACGAACAGACAAGCCCTCTGGGCCAGGTAAGTACAGGTCAGGGTCGCAAGTAAGCTACTATAACTCACCTCAGTCTCTGCGCACGCTAGAGCAGTTACTGAGGTGCTACTATACAAAAATACGAGACCTTATATACTAAGATGTAATGTAATAAACTCGTGCTCCACCGAGGCCGCGGGGCAGCGAGACACTAAGTAACGAGACGACAAGACAGAGATACGTATAGATCGCGCAGGTTTGCACAACTCCCGCTCGGACACAAAGAACACGAATCGTAAGGTAATTCAACTCACTTAATATAAGAAATATATTCGGTATCATACCGCAACACTCCCCCTCAAACCGCGCGAAGTCCGAGACACTCTGCGAAGTGCTTGACTTTGGGCGAAGGGAGCGCCTTGGTGAGCGCGTCCGCGACCATGTCGGCGGTTGGGCAATACACGAGTCGCAACGCACCGTTCTCTACTACCCAGCGTATGAAGTGGTAGCGCACATCTATGTGCTTGGTTCGGGGATGGAATTGATGATTGTGTGTTAATGCGATTGCGGACTGGTTGTCGGAAAACAATGTCGTCGCGTCCGAGATTGGCTCGATATGGAATGTGGATGGAACTCATAATCAAGACGGCGCCATCACACAATACACTGATCTTATAGTACGAACTGGAAAAGAGGAAAAGATGCTTCACTTCCTAGTAATGAATCTAGGAAGGGACAAAGTAATTTTGGGATACCCATGGTTCACGGCGTTCAAACCCAAGATTAGGTGGGGGGATGCTACGCTTGACGAAGAGTGGCAACCTGTCGTCATCACTAGCCTACACTTGTCAGACGAAGCCACACCTATGGAAGCTTCCATTCGGGCGTTGGAGACATATGAACTTGATGAGGAGGCATGGGAACAGTTGATGGACGAGGAACAAGAGCCCCATATCACGTGGTTACGAAAAACTACTACAGCATCAGAGCTGGTGCAACGAGAAGCGATGAAAAAACCCCAGCGTACGTTCGAAGACATGGTACCTGATGTTGCGGTATGATACCGAATATATTTCTTATATTAAGTGAGTTGAATTACCTTACGATTCGTGTTCTTTGTGTCCGAGTGGGAGTTGTGCAAACCCGCGCGATCTATACGTATCTCTGTCTTGTCGTCTCGTTACTTAGTGTCTCGCTGCCCCGCGGCCTCGGTGGAGCACGAGTTTATTACATTACATCTTAGTATATAAGGTCTCGTATTTTCGTATAGTAGCACCTCAGTAACTGCTCTAGCGTGCGCAGAGACTGAGGTGAGTTATAGTAGCTTACTTGCGACCCTGACCTGTACTTACCTGGCCCAGAGGGCTTGTCCGTTCGTACAGGTGAATATACCTTAGTAACTGCTCTAGCGTGCGCAGAGACTGAGAGGGCTTGTCCGTTCGTACAGACACAGCCCGCGCGCGCGTTCAAATCTATTTGTTACTCACTACTACACATATCCCGAGCGTCCATATCCTTTAAAAGGTTATGGGCCCTGCCCTCCCTGCTGCAAACATGTCAGATCCACTCCCTACGTCAGTCCCTCGCCTCGAGCCCACCGGGTCCAACTGGGCCGTCTTCTCCATGTGCTTCGAGGAAGCAATGGAAGCCAATCAAAAGTGGGGCCACTTCGACGGCAAGTCCATATGCCCCGTCACTGTTGATCCAAGTAAGCCCACCGATGAAGAGAAGAAGGCGGAAGCCGCCTGGAAGCTCGACGAAACTGTAGCCAAGTACCTTCTTTCCCAAAGACTCCCTGACTCCACTGCTGTACGCTTGAAGTCCCTGACCTCCGCAAAGGAACGCTGGGACAAAGTCAAAACCGAGTTTAGCGTCAAGAGCCAGTACGCGGAAACCGACTTACTCACCGCGTTCTCGGAAATGCGCTGTCCGCGTGGGGGTGATGTTTGCACCTTCCTCGGCCAGATGCGCGTCAAGTGCGAAGAGCTCGCGGCGGTCGGTGTGACTATGGGGGAGAAGGAGTATCGTTCAGCAATAATCAAAGCCATCCCGGACGAAATGTCCAAGTTCGCTTCCGGGCTACTCACTGCTGCGCGTGTCCTGTCACCCTCCACATCCATCGACCCTGATGTGCTCATCGACCACATCTCCGAAGAGGCCGATCGCTTGGCCGCACGTCGCAAGCGCGAAGGTGGTTCGCCTGGTAAGGGGAAGCAGCCCCAGAGCCAGGATGAAGCCATGGCGGCCACTCAAGGGGATGGGGGCAAGAAGCGACGGAAAGGGAAGTGCCACAATTGTGGCAAGTTGGGGCACTGGGCACGCGAGTGCCGGTCGCCCAAGAAGGACCAATCTACCCAAAACCAAAGTCAGTCTCAGCCGTCGGGGCAGTCCAGTCAGCCGCCGACGTACCAGAATGCAACCAAGCCCGAGAACAAGCCGGTCGGGTCAGCCAACGTCGTGGCGACCCCTGAAGACGACGCCAGCGCGGAGGGTTGGACGTCTGTCGAGCCAGATGAATGCTGGTCGGCTGTGTTTGTCGGAGACGCCCTTGAGTCACCGGAGGTCGTCGTTTTCCCTCGACAGTGCGAGGAGGCAGGGGCGGGTGCCGCGTCGTCTGGCGGGCTCGCAGCAGCTGTCATTACGCAGGTCGAGCAAGAGAAACGTACCCGGATCGAACTCTATGATTCCGGCGCAACACGCCACATTTCCCCTTTCCGCGACGACTTCTTATCCTACCGTCCGCTGGACCCTCCACTCTTTCTGAACGCGGCCAACGGGCAGCAGTTCCCGGCCGTGGGGACCGGGAGCATGATCATCCGCGCACCGAACGGCAGCGGGCAGTCCGAGCTCACGCTCGGGGACGTGCTGCACGCGCCATCTGTTGGCTATACCCTGGTGTCGCTCGGCGCACTGGATGGCCTTGGCTACCGCATCGCAATTGGCGGTGGTCACCTCGAAATCGTGTCGTGTGCCGGGGATTGCCTTGCACGCATCGCACGTTCACCGCGTGGGTTGTACCGTGTCTCGCATGAGGAAGACGGCGGTTACGCCGTGGAAGTCGTGAGTGTGATGGAACTACATCGTCGGATGGGGCATATTGCCCCCGCCAGCGCTCGAAAGCTTGTTGAAGATGGCCTCGTGACCGGTATCGCGCTCGACCCGGCTTCGCGCGAGGAGCACTGCGAAGCGTGCATATTCGCGCGCGCTACCCGGCAATCCGTTCCCAAGTTTCGAGTCAGCCCTCAAGCACAACAATTTGGGGATGAGATCCATACCGACGTGTGGGGGCCTGCCCCGGTGTCAACACGGCGCGGACGACGCTACTTCGTCACTTTCACCGACGACGCCACCCGCTTCACCCTCACCTACCTTCTGGTCGCCAAGAGCGACGTCCTCAGTCACTACCGCCAGTTCGAGGCGTGGGCGAAGACCCAGAACCATTGCGCCGCGATCAAAGTCTTGCGTTCCGACCGCGGCGGCGAGTACCTGAGTGAAGAGTTCGATAATCACCTCGCAGCTGCCGGTACCGCGCGCCGACTCACGGTGCATGACACTCCCCAATTGAACGGGGTGGCCGAGCGTCTTAATCGCACCCTCGTCGAGAAGGTGCGCGCGCTGTTGCATATGGCGGGACTCCCCCAGAGTATGTGGGGGGAGGCTTTGAGACATTCGACCTGGCTTAAGAACCGCACTTCCACGCGGGCTCTTGGCGGTAAGACTCCTTGGCAGGCGCTGTATGGGACTCCTCCCGACCTGTCTGGGCTAAAGCGCTTCGGGGAGGTTGTCTGGGTCCATGACCCGGACGGTTCCAAGCTCGATCCACGTGCGCGCGTGGGCCGTTGGATCGGTTTTGACGTCGAGTCGCGTGGTCACCGCGTGTATTGGACAACGAGCAAGACGGTGGGCGTCGAAAGGAACGTCTATTTCGCCGCGGCTGAGCGGCTCGAGGGGGAGAAACTGGACGTACCCACTCCCAAAACTTTGTCGAACGAGCCGCGCACCGCGCCGCCGCCGCCTGCCCTACCAACGCCTGCACCACCTCTACAACCCGTAATTGCACCCGCACCTCCATCGCCTCCATCGTCGCTGTCGTCGCTGTCTTCCCTGAACGAAGTCGAGGCGATGTTGCCTGAACCACAGCCTGTACGCTCCACGCGCCTTCGCAAGCCGTCCCGCAAAGTCCAAGAGCTCCAAGCTGGGGTGGGAGTCGCCTCCGCACGTCGCTCTGACCCTGCCATACCCAGAGGCGTTTCCGTCCCTGGCAGTTTCGGTGAGGATGAAGAGGTTGCCGAAATGATGGATGAGGCGTGGTCGGTCGAAGCCGGATTGCCTGTGCTGCGGGAGAGCTGGGCCGGACTTGAGGTGGCTTTGGCCGCTGAAACCGCTGACTCAGAGGCTCTCGAGCCACGTAATCTGGCTGAGGCGAAGCGTCGTCCCGACTGGCCACTCTGGGAGCAGGCTATCCGCGAGGAGCTTGCCACACTGCACACTGCCGGCACCTGGACGCTAGAGCACGCGCCGCCTGGAGCTAATGTTATAGGATCTAAGTGGGTCTTTAAAGCTAAGAAGGACGCTTCAGGCAAGGTTGTGCGATACAAGGCGCGCTTAGTGGCTCAGGGTTTCAGTCAGGTAGAGGGAGTCGACTATTTCGACACCTACGCCCCGGTCGCTCGACTCGCGTCGTCGCGCACAGTCATCGCAATGGCCAACCGCCTTGGACTGGAGCTGCACCAAGTTGACATTAAGGGTGCGTACCTCAATGGAGAGTTAATGCCTGACGAGGTACTGTACATGCGACACCCCCCCGGCTATCGCGAGGACACCTCCGGCCGCGTTCTGCGCCTACGCAAGTCTCTGTATGGGCTCAAGCAAGCTGGGCGCCGCTGGTACCAGAAGTTCGTCAGCATCCTCAGTTCGCTCGGTTTCCAGCAGTGCAAGGTCGACCAAGCCGTATTTTACAAGCATGTCAAGAACCCTCGCGCGATTATCGTCATCGCTGTTCATGTGGACGACTGCACAATCGCGGCAAGCAGTGCAATCGCCGTCGACGCTCTCAAGGCTGGGCTCCGTAAGCACGTCGAGGTCACGGACCTCGGTGAGCTTCATTGGATGCTCGGAATCGAAGTGAAGCGGGACCGCGCAGGGGGCACCGTGCATCTGTCGCAGCGGTCCTACGTCGACTCGATCCTGCGTCGTTTCGGCTTCGACGATGCGAAGACTGTCTCCACCCCCTTCGACACACAAGTCCGGCTCACTCTCGAGCAAGCCCCGGCGGATGCGGCCGAGTTCGCGGTCATGCGCGACGTGCCCTACCGCGAGGCTGTCGGCGCGCTCAACTGGGCCGCGCTCGCCACCCGCCCCGACATCGCGTTCGCGGTCTCCACTGTCGCCAGGTTCTCGGCCAATCCCGGGATGGCACACTGGACCGCGGTAAAACGTATCTTCCGCTATCTTGCGGGGACACGCGATTTATGGCTCACGTACGGTGAGGCACGTCGCACCCTGGTCGGATATGCGGACGCCGATGGCAGTATGACCGAGGATCGTCGCGCGATCACGGGCTATGCCTTTCTCATTGACGGCGGGGCCGTGTCATGGTCCTCGAAGAAGCAAGAGATCGTCTCGCTTTCAACTACAGAGAGCGAGTACGTCGCCGCGACGCATGGGATGAAGGAGGCCTTATGGCTTCGTAACCTGCTTGCTGAGGTCTTCGAGCCAATCTCGGACGCGACGACATTGTTTTCCGACAACCAGTCCGCAATCGCGTTAACGCGCGATCATCAATTCCATCCCCGAACCAAGCACATAGATGTGCGCTACCACTTCATACGCTGGGTAGTAGAGAACGGTGCGTTGCGACTCGTGTATTGCCCAACCGCCGACATGGTCGCGGACGCGCTCACCAAGGCGCTCCCTTCGCCCAAAGTCAAGCACTTCGCAGAGTGTCTCGGACTTCGCGCGGTTTGAGGGGGAGTGTTGCGGTATGATACCAAATATATTTCTTATATTAAGTGAGTTGAATTACCTTACGATTCGTGTTCTTTGTGTCCGAGCGGGAGTTGTGCAAACCCGCGCGATCTATACGTATCTCTGTCTTGTCGTCTCGTTACTTAGTGTCTCGCTGCCCCGCGGCCTCGGTGGAGCACGAGTTTATTACATTACATCTTAGTATATAAGGTCTCGTATTTTCGTATAGTAGCACCTCAGTAACTGCTCTAGCGTGCGCAGAGACTGAGGTGAGTTATAGTAGCTTACTTGCGACCCTGACCTGTACTTACCTGGCCCAGAGGGCTTGTCCGTTCGTACAGGTGAATATACCTTAGTAACTGCTCTAGCGTGCGCAGAGACTGAGAGGGCTTGTCCGTTCGTACAGACACAGCCCGCGCGCGTGTTCAAATCTATTTGTTACTCACTACTACACATATCCCGAGCGTCCATATAGATTTGAACACGCGCGCGGGCTGTGTCTGTACGAACGGACAAGCCCTCTCAGTCTCTGCGCACGCTAGAGCAGTTACTAAGGTATATTCACCTGTACGAACGGACAAGCCCTCTGGGCCAGGTAAGTACAGGTCAGGGTCGCAAGTAAGCTACTATAACTCACCTCAGTCTCTGCGCACGCTAGAGCAGTTACTGAGGTGCTACTATACGAAAATACGAGACCTTATATACTAAGATGTAATGTAATAAACTCGTGCTCCACCGAGGCCGCGGGGCAGTGAGACACTAAGTAACGAGACGACAAGACAGAGATACGTATAGATTGCGCGGGTTTGCACAACTCCCGCTCGGACACAAAGAACACGAATCGTAAGGTAATTCAACTCACTTAATATAAGAAATATATTCGGTATCATACCGCAACATCAGGTACCATGTCTTCGAACGTACGCTGGGGTTTTTTCATCGCTTCTCGTTGCACCAGCTCTGATGCTGTAGTAGTTTTTCGTAACCACGTGATATGGGGCTCTTGTTCCTCGTCCATCAACTGTTCCCATGCCTCCTCATCAAGTTCATATGTCTCCAACGCCCGAATGGAAGCTTCCATAGGTGTGGCTTCGTCTGACAAGTGTAGGCTAGTGATGACGACAGGTTGCCACTCTTCGTCAAGCGTAGCATCCCCCCACCTAATCTTGGGTTTGAACGCCGTGAACCATGGGTATCCCAAAATTACTTCGTCCCTTCCTAGATTCGTTACTAGGAAGTGAAGCATCTTTTCCTCTTTTCCAGTTCGTACTATAAGATCAGCGTATTGTGTGATGGCGCCGTCTTGATTATGAGTTCCATCCACATTCCATATCCGGATGGAATTAGCGGCGGTTCGTGTCGAGATTTGAAGTCGTCTGAGTAATGTTGAACAAATAAAATTGTCTGTTGCTCCTGAGTCTATCAGGACTTGTCTTTCGGCTGTCGCGTGTGCAGATTTGAACAAGACTGGGACTCTCATTGATCAATACCTGCTATGATACACATTAAGATTGAGTGCTCTAGCCCAGGCCGCCGGGTTCAAGCGTCGGGAAAATCCTCTCTTCCAAATAACTTTTCCACCATTAGATCGCGCACTTCCTGGCTCTGTGCCTTCATCGCTGTGATCTGAGCATCCGCCTGTTCTTCAACCAAAAGTACACGATTAGACTGTATGGTGACAGAAGAGATGGCGGGAGTTGGTACACTTGGAGTCGGGGAAGTCGATGAGGTGGTTGCAGATAGAGCCACGCGCGCGCCTTTTTGTGGACAGTTACCTCGATGTGCCCTTTCTCACGGCATCTAAAACATTTGCCATCCTTTTGAAGCTGGAGCTTGTCAGTGTCCATGATTGTGACATTAGCTCAAGCTCGTCCAACGTCCATGGCATTAGGGTCTCGTGTTTTACTGAGGGCCTGTACCCACTGTTCTCGCGAGTGAGTCCCCTTCTTTCGTGGCTTTCCTCCTTTCCCAAGTCGCTCCTTGAGGACGAGGTACTCGGCCTGTTGTAGTCTTGTGGCGTCTTTCCACTGTTCCCAGTTAATAGGGTGTTGAAACCGGACAGCGTTGATGACTAATGCATTTGGTAATCCGTCTTGGAACATGTCGAGTGTGATAGGATCGTCAAGGTTGTACCCCGCCTTCCCAGCGAGGTTCTGGAACTGCGCGATGTATGAGTCAATGTCTTCTCCCTTCATCGTAAGGTTTGGGAGCGCTTTGCGTGCTTTAGTTTGTTCCACAGTGTCGGTATAGGCCTGGACGAAGCGCATATGGATTGTGTCCCACAAGTTGTTTTCATTGTGGAGCACCCCATTGTTAATCTGCCCTTCCAGCCACTGCGCTTGTTCATCGACCCAGTCGTCTACCAACGGTCCTCTTATGTAGGAAAGGAACGTCATAGCCCTTTGATAAGGGATGGCTAACTGGTCCACGTTGGGGTTCATTCCTCTATACAACGTGAAGGCTCTCAGGAACGATTTACTTTGCTCCCGATTACCATCAAATTGTGGAGGTGGGTTTCCTCCCAACCGTCCATGTCCTCCTGGTGCAGGCGCGATTGGAGCAGGGGCAGCGCCACCACCACCGCCACCGCCACTGCCACTGCCACCGCCACCGCCACCGGGTGGTGGGGCTCCTCCTCCTCCGCCAGGTAGTGGGGCACTCCCTCCCGACGATGGAGCACCTCCTCCCGAAGCGGGGACTTCTCCTCCGGATGGAGCACCTCCTCCCGAGGCAGGGACACCCCCTCCTGTCGCCGTGAGGGTTGTGCTTGCTTGGCTTTGTGACATTGTTGTGCTGGGGACTGATGATGCCGGTAGGTTGATAACGGGTACTGGAATACTTGGGGAATCTGGCTGATCTACGTCAAGTCCTGTCCCTTTTGCTGCGAATGGTCCTACTCCTAAGTCGTTGGGTATGGGTTTATACATGTACCACTGTCCTTCAGTTTTGGAATATTCAATAAAGGCCCAAAGCCGTTTATCTTCCAGATAGTGGATTGGCTTGTAAGCGTTCTCTTTTGGTTCGAAGATATAGTATCCTGAATACTCTTGACTTTCTCTCCAGACTGCTGTTCCTTTGACTTTATCTGAGAGTTCATCGCTATGAAGTAGTTCGATGTATTCAGGACTGAACTTGGTTCTGCTTCGGCTGGATGAAGCCACGATGGAAGAGTTCTGACTTAATGTAACGCCACCACAGGGGCATTAAGTACGACGTGTACTTCTAAGTCGACTGGTCAAGGGTTCTGGTAGAGCAAGTCAGTTAGGACTCAGTTCGGGGATGAATAAGAGTTGAACTAGCTGCTAGAGCTTATCAACTTTAGTCTGGGAAGACGAGGCTCAGGCACGAAGGCGAGCAAGAGACTTAAGCGCAATGGCAAGTCAAAGACGGGTTCGCGAGTACTGATTGTGGTATTACACAAGAAGTCAGAACTGCTATACAAGCCAGTCCGACTACGACCTATATACTAGTACAAGCCCCAAAGAGACAACAATAGGGCAACATAGTAGGTAAACAGATGGCGCTATGAGGAACACATGAGTGCGACAGGTATCGTATGGCGTCAGAGATAAGACAGGGTCATGAGTCAACTATCAGTGATGCGCGGTGGTCAGAGGACCAAGTGGCAGCCAATGCATGGCGTATAGTATGCAGTCATGGGTCATCGCAGAACGTATCATAGAAAGCAACAATCAATGTATAGTAGAGGCGCAATGCCTATCAGTCAAGAAGGGGATCACAAGGGACGTCAGGTGTGAAAGGAAGTCAAGGGTGAAAAAGTGAAGCTGTTCATGAAGGCAGACATGTGAGGGGTCTGGGTGTAGGGTGACGTCGGGGGGAAAGATAGTAAAGATAACAGAGATAAAGCTGTCCATGACGTACAAGGCGTGCGGGAGTCGAGACAAGTCATATGAAGCAGGGGAAAGAGTTGCAAAGATAGGAATCCATGGATAGAGGGACGCGTGGCGTCAACTTCAGGGAAAATGGTAAGAAGTCCCCTTAGCAGTGCGTCGCAAGGCAAGAAATCGTAACACTTCACCTTCCACACGTTGTCTTGCCAGATAGCTCCATACTCTGCTCTGTTCTCTATCAGAGGGTGGATCGGGTTGGTCGGACCCATACATCCGTTGGTTCGCGAGTTCATCTAGGGTTACGTGGTGACCTGTGGTTGGGTCAATGACTCATTCTTCTGGTTGCAGTGGCGTCGGCGCCCTTTCTTCTTTGCGTGTGTTTTGCAGCCTTCACTCAGCCAATGCGTTGGCGAGCCTGTTTTCTTCTTCCATGTACGTGCGTGTTTCCGTAGCCATGACTGCGGGCGATCTGATATTGATTTGTTCTGTTTGGGCAGCCAGAGAATTGATACATATCTCGTCAAATCGTTGACGCTGTTGTTCTTCTTCTGCGTCTGGACGGTCTCCTGCTTCGTCTTCCATTGTGGTCGGTTCGGTAGTGCCTTCAGATGGCGCTGGTGCGCTGTCGTCTTCTACACCGTCAATCGGCCCCCACTGGTTTCTGTGCACTACTTCACTTCGTAAAATGTTGCAACCGTATTCAGGTCCCGCGGGTCGAAGTACGTCCTACTGTTCCCTGCGAGGGCTCCAAGCAACTTCTGTCCAACACATATGTTCAAAATTGAACTCAACTGGGTAGACCCTCGATGGTCTTGTTGGTATATCCACCCAATATCCAGTGACGTTATTCACTGTGCCCCACCATGCGTTTCCAAGGTAGCGGACGGGGACGTTTCGATCTCCCCTTCGTTCGATTGAGTATTGTGCGAATACCCAACTATCGGCGGTAGTCTCGGTCGCCACGTTGAGGGAGCTTGGTCTTAATGTTACATGTCTACTGGCACGTGGCTCAACTTGAGCGACGGATAGGCGATACTACCAAAGACGACTTAGCGATATGATGGCCTTCGTGGCACGTGATCGTGAGAGTATAACAGCAAGCCCTAGTTGTGGGACAATACTGACTCGAGGATGATAACGATGAGGCAGACTCCTATCAAGAGGAGCGCAAGACTTATCCCAACAAGGGAAGATAGAACGAGTATAGACAGAGTAGATTGAAGAAGACCAAGCTGCGGACTGCGGTGCAGCTTGGCTAACCTTATATACATGTACACGAGGGCTTTAAAGCGCCTCTTAAATGGTAAGTAACCAATTGCGTACAGTAAGGTTATCGTAATAGTCCATCCGAGTCATAGATATCGTACAATGACGAGCCAATCACATACCTCACCCTTATCGTACAGTACTGGGTTTATCGGAACCGTTATCTGTGAGTCACGTACCACTTATCACATGTCAGGAGTCCAGGGATACAAGCTACCTGGAACCTCGCATCGTAACACGCTATCGATCTATGCGAGTTCCAGTTTCAATAAGAACAAATTACTCAAAGGCCGACATCAGAGTCCTTGTAGACTCGGGAGCAACCGACAATTTCATTAAACCCTCATTTGCCAAACGAATGGGATTAGGAATGAAACGGTTAGAAAGACCCCACAAAATATGGAATATTAATAATACGGAAAACAAAGCGGGGTGTATTACTCATTGTGTGGATCTCTGTAACGCCACCACAGGGGCGTTAAGTATGACGTGTACTTCTAAGTCAACTTGTCGAGGGTTTCAATAGAGCGAGTCGGTTAGGACTCAGTTTGGGGATGAATAAGAGTCGAACTAGCTTTGAGAGCTTATCGACCTTAGTCAGAGAAGACTGTGCTCAGGCACGAAGGCGAGCAAGGGGACTTAAGCGCAAAGGCAAGTCGAAGATGGGTTCACGAGTACTGATGTGGTTTTACACAAGAAGTCAGAACTACCGTACAAGCTAGGTAGTACACGGCTTATATACAAGTACACGGTGTTTGGTTATATCAAACACATGACGCAATCCTAGGATACGGGTCCTAGTGAGCTTATCGTACTATGAGTCATATTGAAGGTACTAGTAGTTTCCGTGGAGTCACGCGGGACTCTGACATCGTCAGCGGATTCTAAAAGTCGTAAAACCTACCAATGGTACGATCATGGGGTAGGTGCAAGATAAGGGCCAAGACCTGAATCTGATCGGATCCTAACCGTAAACGAGTCACGAGTCAATCGATGGAATGGATAGAATGAAAACGATGAAAAGAGATGATCAAGTGGTAGGAAAATGATAGTAGTTCGTAACAATCTCGATGTGCAAACTAAAGGAATTCACAAGGAAATGCGATTCCTGGTAACAAATACAGGACAAGAAGAGATGGTGCTAGGATATCCATGGTTAGCCCAATACGAACCAAAGGTCAGCTGGAGACACGCTACCATCAGTGAAGAAGCTCTCCCCGTAGTACTCCGATCCATTAACCCAAAAAAGGAGGGATCAGTAATCGCCAAGACACTGACAATCATTGATAAAGATCAAATTGTCAAACAGTTGGATCAGGAATGTTCCATCAAAACCATGGCAACGGAATTAGCAATAGCAGCAAAACAATACTCCGTTAAAGCGGAATTGCCCCAAGAATACCAAGAATTTTCCCATCTATTCAACGAAGAAGCTTCTTATTGGTTCCCACCATCTAGACCATGGGATCATGCTATTGAATTCAAAAAGGGAACACCAGACGCTATCGATTGCAAGATATATCCCCAAACACAAGATGAGGATAAAGCACTCAAAGAATTCCTAACGGAACAACTAAAGAAGGGGTATATCAGACCATCAAAATCCCCTTATGCGTCACCTTTCTTCTTTGTCAAAAAGAAAGACGGAAAGCTGCGACCAGTACAAGATTATTGGAGGATCAATGATTATACCATCCGAAATCAATACCCCTTACCCCTTATCTCCAATCTCATATCTGATCTTAGTAACACCCACATCTATACCAAGTTAGATGTTTGATGGGGATACAATAACGTAAGGATCAAAGAAGGGGATGAAGAAAAGGCAGCATTTAAAACCCGATACGGTCTATTTGAACCTACAGTTATGTTTTTTGGATTAACCAATTCACCGGCAACATTCTAGACAATGATGAATTACATATGCAGGGACATAATCGCCAAACACGAACAAAGGGGTACCACCATATGGGTCTACATGGACAACATCAGGATAGCAACTAAGATTGGTACCAATCTTCAAGCACACATTGAAGCAGTCAAAGATGTCCTATGAGTATCAGTGGAACATGACCTATACTACAAATTGGAGAAATGTACATTCCATGCGCCACGGATGGATTACCTGGGGGTAATCCTTGAAAAGGGGGTAACACGCATGGACCCTGTAAAAATTGAAGGCATCAAAAATTGGCCTAGGCCCAACAAAGTAAAGGACGTACAATCTTTTTTGGGATTTTGCAATTTTTACCGACCATTTATCCAAGGATTTGCCACACATGCCAAACCGTTGAACAAATTAACCAAAAAGGAAACAGAATGGCAATGGACAGAAGAACAGGAAAAGGCATTTCAAACCCTTAAAGATCTTGTAACCCAAGAACCGGTACTGGCACATCCAAATCTAGAAGAGCCATTCGAATTAGAAGTCGACGCATCAGGATTTGCAGTAGGGGCAGTACTACTCCAAAGGAAGGAAGACAAAAAATGCCATCCTATTGGATATTATTCGGCCACACTCAATGAAGCAGAACGGAATTATGACATCTACGACTTGGAACTATTGGCAATTGTGAAAGCATTCCGGCATTGGAGACCATATTTGGCAGGATCACCCCATAAGGTGAAAGTATTCTCAGACCATCTAAATTTGCAATACTGGCGTTCTCCACAGAAAATTAGCAGACGAGTAGCCAGGGAGGTCCTGGAACTTTCAGAGTACAATTTCGAAATTCACCACATCAAAGGAAAAGCAAATGGGCGAGCTGATGCCTTATCACGAAGACCCAATTACAATCAAGGAGAACAGGACAACGAAGGAGTCATAGTACTCCCAAATCAAGTGTTTGTCAGAGGAATGACAACGGAATCAATCAACGGAATTACCGAAGTTCTGGAACCAAGAGACATGAATCCCGAAGACCCTGTATTTGGCCAAGATCAAACGAAATTGTCTTCATGGGTAAATGCTCATTGATTAAAGAAGATACAAGGCACATGGTACAAAGATGGAAAAAGGGTAGTCACGGGAGGATTATATGCAAGGGGAACACTTATCAAAGCCCATCATGATTCCCCTGTATACAGACACCCCGGGATAAAAAGAACAACGGAACTGGTGGCACGATACTATTGGTGGCCTGGGATGAACTATGACATAAAGGAGTATGTCAAAGGATGCGCAGAATGTCAACGCCACAAGATCAATACCAGGCCCATCAGAGCGCCCATACAACCAATATATCCAAAACCGGAAGCAATGCCGTTTGAAACTGTCACCCTCGATTTTATCACCAAACTTCCCACGTCCCAGGGGTATGATACCATATTGACAGTCACGGACCATGACTGCAGCAAGGCATCGATATTCATACCATGCAACGAGGAAATCACGGGTGAAGGAACGGCCAAACTATATGCCCGGCACGTATTTCTTCGTTTTGGATTACCAAGCAAAGTTATTAGCGATAGAGATCCGCGATTTGCAGGGAAATTCATGAGGGAATTGTGCAAGATATTAGGAATCAAACAAAACATATCGACGGCATATCATCCAAGAACCGATGGGCAGTCAGAAAGAACAAACCAGTGGCTAGAGCAATACCTCCGATTCTGGACCAATGAACAACAGAATAATTGGAGTGATTACCTCCCCATCGCAGAGTTTGTTCATAACAATTGGCCTAATGAAACCACAAGGGAATCACCATTTGCAATTCTGATGGGATATAATCCGCGCGCTGATTGGATTGATAGGCCATCACCGATTCCTCAGGTACAATTACGTCTACAGCAAATGGGGATGATCAGACAAAAGGCCCAAGAACTCATGATCAAGGCACAAAAGTCATGGGTCAAACACAAAGAAACCCCAAAGTTTAAAGAAGGGGATCTAGTGTGGCTTGAAGGACGTAATCTAAAGATCAATCAACCGGCTGCAAAGTTAGCCGCTAAGCAGCATGGCCCTTTTAAGGTTGCTCAGGTGATGTCCCCATACAGTTATTGATTGGAACTTCCCACGCAGTGGAGCATCCATCCAGTGTTTCATATCGATCTTCTCACCCCTTACAAAGAAACACTCATACATGGGCCAAATTACTCACGACCACCACCGGATCTTGTGGAAGGAGAAGAAGAATATGAGGTCGAGAAGGTTCTAGATGAATGGCATTTCAGCAGAGCAAAACGACACCAGTACCTGATCAAATGGAAGGGATACCCAGATTCGGAGAATCAGTGGGTCAACCGGGAAGACATATTTGCCGAAGAAGCCATTAAGGAGTTCGAAACTTCTAAGTCCGCTCCTAGGAAAGATAAAAGGAGGAGACACAACGAGCTAAGTTCTTCAGCAAACACCACTGCTACTTCTTTACCCTCACATGCAATGTCTTCCCCCTCTGCCTCGTCTTACTTCGCCCCTGCCATCATCTGCGCTGAGCAGGAACCCCAGTCCCTCGCCGCTCCCATCACCAATGAGGAGTTGGTCTCCGTCATGCAACAGTTCCCAGAACTCAGCGGGGGAACGGTGGAACCGGATCTCAAGTCTGAACGGTACCACGTTGTTAACCCCAACACCCGAGAAGTCTGTACCAGCATCCCTCTCACAAGAGCCGAAATCATGGGACTTTGCAGAGCTGTCCTGGATGGTGAACTTGTCCAAGCGTCAGTATTCCATGTATCAACAACAGCAGCAGGAGCAGAAGCGATGGAAAGCGATGGCTCAAGAGTGGAAGGAGGAACAGATATGGTATGCAGGGGAGAAACGGAGAGCGAAGTTGGAGGAGAGACGGCAATTAATTCGCAGGATCCGGGACCGGCGGACAACGACAGCGGAGATGAAGATCTGTATCCCAACTGACACGACTTCCTCATCCACTCAGAAGTCCAAGAAGGTGTGCAAGAAACCCCGCATTTACTGCACACAGACGGGACAGCAATGTATTGAGGAAACGTCCACTCTCATGGACATGTACTCTCCCTATCCTTGAATGCGCACCACACGCGCCCGTCTCGCCGAAATCAAGAGGGTATTGCACCTCCAGGATTCGCCCATAACACTGAAGAAAACTTTGTCCATTTCCCCATCGAGCATGAAGGCGTTACGAGGCAAGCACGCTTCATTCAAGTAATAATGGGACCCAACCCCATTGTAATTGGCATTATCGATGAGTCTGATCAAACCTATGCCAAGCCATTATATGCTTACCCCGCCTACACCTATGGAGCGCGCCCTCGCTATGCTGTGGAAGACATGGTGGTCTTCCAAGCGTCGTTCGAGGACAAGGAAAAAGTCGACAAGGCACTTGAGGCCTTGAAAGACATATCCCTTCGCGCTAAGGTGCATCGCCTCCGAACTTTGCAAAGGGAAGGGAGCCGACTCGAGCAAAGGCTGTACAAATTGGAGCGGGTACTAGCTGATTTGGACAAGGAACAGGACCAATCAGTAAAGCAGTTGGAAAGAGCCGGTGCATTGGATAGGGTAGAAGAAAAGATGGCTAGTTGGATCGAAGGTGCAAGTTCTCGACGTGGTCGTCGTGCCTGAAAAGGGGGTGATGATACGGATCGCGGAAAGTATGGGACCTTACTAATACTTATGACCAGGTTAGTAAGAGTATATGTGTCATGGACTTATTGTATCAGTCAGCAGTAGAATCACATGTCTTCATAGACTGTGAGGTAGTATTGCTATTCGTTACTCAGATTGGAGAGGAGCTTTAAAGCTACCTCGATATATGTATATAAGTTGTCGTACTGAGACCAAGGCTCTTCAGCTTGGTCTTCTTCAATTTCACTTCCAACTTGTATCCTTTCTCTCGCAGTAGGAATTCCATTGCTCCCTATTCCTTGTCATCGACAGACGCAAGTACACGAAATATTGTCTTGTTGTCCTGAGTTGTGTACTCTGCTAAGTCACATACTCAGTAGTACCGAGTCGCATCTAAATTGCCTAAGTCAGGCCTACGCCGTGAAAGCGTAACACGGATGTCCCCGATGATGCCCCAAAGGCGAAGAAGACAAAGGCGATAGTTCACGCCGATATCTCGATCATCTTGATCGATGATGGTGGTGACTTGGAAAGCGAACCACTGAACAAGACCCACCCGACCGCGGATATCAAGGCCTTTTTCACCAGTGTCCCTCTTTTGCCAGGACAAAAAAAGGAGTATATGAAGTGTAACTCGTGCACGTAAGTAACTTCCCCCTCTTGAGTCTTGTGTTGTATTTCTTATCGTGTGCCATAGTCAAGGCCTAGGAGGATGTGCCAAGCAGGAGAAAATCCTGACTGCTGAGCACTCAACCCTTTGCCGGCATGCTGAGTTGAAACATGCAGTAAGTATTTGGTCTTATCGTCATGTGATCATTACTTATATTCGTGTCTTAGCCTATATACAGAAAATGGTGCGAGTCAAACAACTTTGACTCGATGTTACCTGGGGACTCCAAGCAGCGCAACCGCATCGCTAGCAATGGCAGCAAGGGCCAACAATCCGCTGTTACTGACCATTTCAGCCCTGAGGATTTAGATGCAAGGCCAGTGCCATATAGTGACAGCGCCTTTGAAACCGCCGCGCTTAAGTGGCTCATCGAAACAAATCAGGTATTCTTATATATTCCACTCCCGTACTAACTAATTTGTGTGGTCATTACAGCCAATTCAAGCCTTTAACCACCCCACCTTCAAGAAAATGCTCGACATCGCATCCCGAGCAAAACGCAATATCCCATTACTATTGCCCAAGCAGTCGAGGGCTCGCATCCTCAAGATGTTTAAGCAGCAGTTATGGTCCTTGCAGAAACGCCTTGCGGTAAGTTTTCTCATCACATCTGCTTTTTGTTGACTGACACATTGTCGCATTTACTTATTAGGGCCCCACAGTGAAAGGGGAAATCAGCTTGACATGCGACACATGGCAAGCCAGCAATACTGACGTGTACTTTGCAGTCACCGGCCACTGGATCGAGGAGCGTGTTCCTGGGGAGTGGACCATCGAGCATGCGTTGCTTGGGTTCACTCAGATGAACACGGCTCATAACGGTGCTCAACTTGGTCAAGCACTATACCAGGTTTGCAACTGCCTTCAAATTGTTCCAAAGGTAAGTACCAACAACTCATGGGTATCCCTACTAACTGGCTATTTGCTCCTACTGCCGCGCCACTCACTATGCGACCTCTGCCTCCACCACCATGATGCCCTCTGCCCGTCCACCTTGCCACCCTTCCCCCCATCCCCCCACACTCTGCCTTGCCACCCCGCTTCCACTCTCTGTCCCAAGGTTGGGCACATTACCTGCGACAATGCCAAGAACAACGACACTATGCTTCAAGAGTTTGCGCGTTGTTACCAACTCAAGACAGGGTCCACTTTTGACATAAAACGCCAACAAATTAGGTATGCCTTCAGTTGTATATGATACTTTCTCGGTACTAACATGCTTGTTCACTAAGATGCCTCGCACATATCATAAACCTGGCCACACAAGCTGTGATTTCCGTGCGCAGCAAGTCCAAGTTCTACAATGGCAATCCTGAAGATGACCATGTCCCTGAAGACTTGGGGGCAATCGAACGCGACGAGATTGGCATCGTCCGTGCAATATGCGTTAAGGTTTGTCGCAATCTCACATATTCTGTCTTTATTTCTAACATAAGAGGACAAAGGCGTGCTCCTCAGCTCAGCGCAAGGAAGCTTTCAAGGCGATCCAATACTGGCATAATATACAACCGGTTCAACTCCTCCTTGACATGAAGGTGCGATGGAGCTCCACTTTTGTGATGCTCGCTCACGCCAAGTCACAACAACAGGTAAGTGTCCTTTTAGATTTGTTTCTTTCGTAGAGTTCTTACTGGTTCCGCAGGTGGTCGATGAGTTTATTTTAGAACTCGGCCTCAAAGAAAGTAACCCCGAAAAACGGCGCAAGATAACTGCTCTGGCCCTACATGAGGACGAATGTAACGCCACCACAGGGGCGTTAAGTACGGCGTGTACTTCTAAGTCGACTGGTCAAGGGTTCTGGTAGAGCAAGTCGGTTAGGACTCAGTTCGGGGATGAATAAGAGTTGAACTAGCTGCTAGAGCTTATCAACCTTAGTCTGGAAAGACGAGGCTCAGGCACGAAGGCGAGCAAGAGACTTAAGCGCAATGGCAAGTCAAAGACGGGTTCGCGAGTACTGATTGTGGTATTACACAAGAAGTCAGAACTGCTATACAAGCCAGTCCGACTACGACCTATATACTAGTACAAGCCCCAAAGAGACAACAACAGGGCAACATAATAGGTAAACAGATGGCGCTATGAGGAACACATGAGCGCGACAGGTATCGTATGGCGTCAGAGATAAGACAGGGTCATGAGTCATCTATCAATGACGCACGGTGGTCAGAGGACCAAGTGGCAGCCAATACATGGTGTATAGTAGTCAGTCATGGGTCATTGCAGAACATATCGTAGAAGGCAGCAATCAATGTATAGTAAAGGCACAATGCCTATTAGTCAAGAAAGGGATCACAAGGGATGTCAGGTGTGAAAGGAAGTCAAAGATAAAGAAGCGAAGCTGTCCATGAAGGCAGACATATGAGGGGTCTGGGTGTAGTGTTACGTGTCTATTGGCACGTGGCTCGACTTGAGCAAGAGATAGGCGACACTACAAGGATACGACTTAGCGATATGACGGCCCTCTTGGCACGTGATCGTGAGAGTATAACAGTAAGCCCTTAGTCGTGGGACAATACTGACTCAAGGATAATGATGACAAGGCAGACTCCTATTGCAAGGAGCACAAGACTCAGACTGATGAGGAAGGATAGAATAGATTCAAGAAGACCAAGCTGCGGACTACGGCGCAGCTTGGCTAACCTTATATACATGTACACGAGGGCTTTAAAGCGCCTCTTGAATGGTAAGTAGCCAATCATGTACAGTATGGTTATCGTAAGAGTCCATGTGAGTCATACTGTATCGTCCAATCACAACCTCGTTCCTTATCATACAGCACTGGGTTATCGTAACCGTTATCTGTGAGTCACATACCACTTATCACATGTCAGAAGTCCGGGGATACGAGCTACCCGGAATCTTGCGTCGTAACATCACCCCCTTTTCAAGGAGGATGCCCACATCCTAGATCCCTCGGCTTCGGTGAAATTCTTGCTGGTCCGGTCGCTCCCAGAGTATCTTGGGGTCTCCGAGTTGTCGTCGCTCACTCTTGATGCGTGCGAGGGCGTCAGCGCGATGAAGACGGGCGGCACACAATGACCGCCTCCCATACAATACTGCAATGCCCGTCTCCAGCTCTTTGACGCGTTGTTCCAAGCGCTGCTGATCTTGCGTCAGCGCTCGGTACCTTCGGACTTCGGCGGGGAGGGACTTATCTGAGAGCGCCCGAAGGCACTGATTGATCACTGGTTGCCTCCGGTACCCCCATTCCAATGTCTTCAACTCGTCTTCAGTGTATTTTGGGGGTCTGGGGAGCACCGGCCTTGAGGTAGCGTAGAGCGGGGATGCGTATACACGATCCGTCCGATCGGTCCCCATCAGGATAATGGGGTCGTCGCTCTTGATGATCTGGTACCAGAGAGCGGGACGGCTGGCGCCTTGGATCGTGAGTGGGCAAGGGATATAGTCTGTCCCTGCATTTCGGGTCCACCCATGTGGGGTCTTGGCTTCAAACGGCTGTTTGAGGGGGTCGTCTACGAGCTCCCGCCATTTGTATCGCATGATGGGCTCGCCATCGGTGGTGGAAGCGTGTGGGGTGTCGTCGGGTAAGTGTTCGTATCGTCCGTACGTGATATGGGGGTGCTCAGCTGGGTAGAGATCGGTTTCCCGATCGACATGTCTGAACTCTTGAGTCTGGATTCGCGCATTCGCCTGATTTCAGCGCGTCTCTTCAGCAGTTTCTCTCTCCGCATGATACGGATTGCGGGAAGAACAGAACCTTACTAATACTTATGACCGGGTTAGTAAGAGTATATGTGTCATGGACTAATCGTATCAGTCAGCAGTAGAATCACATGTCTTTATAGACTGTGAGGTAGTATCGCTATTTGTTAAAGGGATTGGAGAGGAGCTTTAAAGCTGCCTCGATATATGTATATAAGTCATCGTATTGAGACCAAGGCTCTTCAGCTTGGTCTTCTTCAATTTCACTTCCGACTTGTATCCTCTTCTCTCAGCAGGAATACCAATTGCTCACTGTCTCTAAGGAGATCTCGATTGACACAAGGACACGCAATATTGTCTTGTTGTCATAAGGGTTGTGTACTTTGCTGAGTCACATACTCTTTCATTGTTGCATTGCCACTCAAATTGCCTAAGTCAGGCCTACGCCGTGAAAGCGTAACACCGCGCGGCGTGCGTGGCGTCGAGCTGCTCGTTGGTCCATGCTTGCGCGGTGTGCCACCAGAGCTGTGCGGGCTTCTTCACCGTTGCCTTGAAGGCGGAGTCATACCGGTATGGGCTCGGTGTCGCTCGTATCCTCTCCCACGATGAGAGGATCGTCCCGAGTTCCACTGCGATACTCCTCCGTGTCAGGAACGTTCCGCACTGTAAGCAGCCTGGGCTGTAGTGCACTTTCGGACAGTGTTGCCTGCGCAGGGCCGGGGAAGGCACGCTCCACTGCGGCGAGTTCGTCTCTGGTAATTGGGGCAACCACTGTACCCTCGTCTTCTGCAGTTGCATGGACCACAGCGGCTCCTTCTCCTGCGCTGTGGTCGTTGTTGTCGTCAGTGGTATCCCATCCGAGGGCGGCGGTATTGCCGGTCTCGTGGACTCGTTGGAGTCGGTGTCGGGCTTCGTCAAGGGAGATGAGTCCCTCCAGTAGCTCGGCTGAGAACACCTCTTCAGCGGTTTTAGTGGCATAGTAGGCAAAGTCCATGGATGGGGTGTGAGAGATGGGAGGATAGGAGTGAACTGGGGAATGGGGCGACTCATCAGTTTGGGTGCTCCTTAAGTACGCTCTGGCTTCGGAGTTTGATTGTTTAAACTCCCTTATCTTGTTCTCGGCAAAGATATCGGCCTCATTGACCCACTGGTTCTCCGAGTCTGGATACCCCAGCCATTTTACCAAGTACTGCCGCGTGCGTCGTCTGCCGAAGAGCCAGGTGTCTAGAATCTTCTCGACCTTGTATTCTTCTTCCCCTTCCACAAGTTCCGGTGGTGGGCGCGTGAAATTTGGTCTGTGTATGGTAGTCTCGCGATAAGGCGTGAGAAGGTCGATATGGAACACCGGGTGGATCTTCCATTGAGCCGGTAGTTCCAGGCAATAAGAGTAAGGGGACATCACCTGCTCGACCCTAAAAGGACCGTGCCGTTTAGCCGCCAGTTTGGCACTTGGTTGACTTGTCTTGAGGTTGCGCCCATCTAACCATACTTGGTCTCCAACCTTATACCTGGGCGTATCTTTATGCTTGACCCATAAGGTTTGCGCTTTGGTTATCAGTGATTGTGCCTCCTATCGGGCTTCCTTTAGCTGCTCCATGCGTGTCGTTATCTGGGGAATAAGGGATGGCTTATCCATCCAATCAGCACGAGGGTGGTATCCCATGAGAAGCTCAAATGGAGACTTCCTTGTTATCTCGTGGGGCCATGAGTTGTGCGCAAATTCTGCCAGTGGTAGATAGTAAAGCCAGTCCTTTTGATGGTAGTCCACCTGGAAGCGTAGGTATTGCTCCAACCATTGATTGGTTCGTTCCAACTGGCCATCCGTCCTTGGGTGATACGCAGAAGAGATGTTTTGTTCGATTCCCAGTTGCTTGCACAGCTCTCTAGCGAACCGGGACGCAAACCTCGGATCCCTGTCGGATATTATTTTAGTGGGGAGTCCGTACCGCGCGAACACGTTCCTGGCATATAATTGGGCCATTTCTTCTGCGGTGATATCTTCGCTACATGGTATGAAGACCGCTGCCTTGGTGCAATCATGATCAGTGACTGTGAGAATAGAGTCGTACCCTCCTGACACCGGGAGTTTGACGATGAAGTCCATCGCCACTACCTCGAATGGTTTGGCCTCCGGTTTAGGGAATATGGGTTGCAGGGGTGCCCTGGTTGGTCGCGTGTTGACCTTGTTTTGTTGGCACTCCACACAACCTTTGACGTATTCGACGATGTCTCTGGTCATCCCCGGCCAGAAGTATCATTTGGCTACAAGCATGCCGGTTTTTGTCATGCCCGGGTGTCCGTATACTGGGGGACGATGGTGAGCGTCGATTATTTCACATTTCTCGAGTACTCCCCCAGTTACAACACGTCTTCCCTCCTTGAGCCATACCCCGTCAATCTTCATAAGTCGATGTGTGTTCACCCAGTGTTGTATCTGGGCCTCGTCCTGAGCGTATCCTGGCCCCGCGGGTCCTACCATGGTCATAGCGGACGTTCGTGCGAACATGTGATCCGGGAGTACCACGACGTCCCGATTGTCATTGTCACCGGTGTCGTAGTCACTTCTTCGGGAAAGAGCGTCTGCGCGTCCATTCGCTCGTCCTGCAACGTGTTTAATCTTGATTGGGTACTCGGATAGCTCGACCACTTCCCTTGCTATTCGTCTGTTAATGTTCTGGGGGCTACGCCAGTATAGCAGGTTTGCGTGGTCCGAGTGGACGATGATGTCGTGTGGAGATCCTGCTAGTAGGGGCTTCCAGTGCTTGAGTGCTTCTACTATCGCGAGTAGTTCAAGATCGTAAACGTGGTAATTCCGTTGAGCCTGGTCTAGCGTCTTGGAGAAGTACCCGATTGGGTGTTTCTTGCCGTCTTCCTTCTTTTGTAGAAGGACTCCTCCTATCGCATATCCGGATGCGTCTACCTCGAGCTCAAACTGATTTGTTAGCACTGGGTGGGCCAGTATCAGCTCTTGCGTAACTCGCGCTTTGAGGGTGTCGAACGCGCTTTGCTGGTCCGGTCCCCACTTCCATTCTTCGTCTTTTTTTGTGAGGGTATTCAGTGGTCGTGTGTGATGAGCGAAACCTTTGATAAAAGCGCGATAAAAATTGCAGAAACCAAGGAAAGAACAGACATCCTTAACAGTGTTAGGGGTCGGCCAATCGCGAATGCCCGCGATTTTTGCAGGGTCCATGCAAGTCACCCCCTTTTCAAGGATTACCCCCAGGTAATCCATGGAGGGTGCATGGAATACGCATTTCTCAGGTTTGAAGTATAGGTCGTGATCGAGAGCCACTTGGAGGACATCACTAACAGCAGCGACATGACCAGCGAGACCAGTGCGGGAAGCGATACCAATATCGTCCATATAGACGCGAATGGTAGTGCCCAGGGGTTCGTGTTTTCGTATGACATCGCAGAAGATAAAGTTCATCATGGTCTGGAACGTTGCCGGGGAGTTGGTAAGCCCAAAGTACATGACTGTGGGTTCGAAGAGTCCGTAACGCGTCTTAAACACCGCTTTCTCTTCATCGCCCTCCTTGATGCGCACATTATTGTACCCCCAGCGGATATCCAATTTGGTGTAAATGTCGGCGTTGCTCAGGTCCGTGATGAGATCGGAAATCAGGGGGAGTGGATATTGGTTACGTACAGTGACGTCGTTGAGCTTCCAGTAATCTTGCACTGGTCTGAGCTTCCCATCCTTCTTCTTGACAAAGAAAAAGGGTGATGCGTAAGGGGACTTGGATGGTCGAATATACCCCTTGCTGAGCTCGTCGTTCAGGAATTTCTGAAGGGCTTCGTCTTCCGCCCTTGTGAGTGGGTATACTTTACAATCTAGTGCCGCTGGAGCGTTCGGCTTTAGTTCGATAGCGTGATCCCACACGCACTTTGGAGGGAACCGGTGTGACTCCTCTTCGCTAAAGACTTTGGCAAATTGTTCGTATTGCGGTGGTATTGTAACTGCCTTTGTATATTGTTGTGCCTGGATCGCCAATTCTGTTGCCGTGGTACGAAGGGTGCACTGTTCTTCCAGTTGTTCTATAATGTGTTCCCGTTCCTCGTTTGTCGGTCCTGTGATAGCGGCGCCAATAATTGGTCGCCGCGTGATACACGGGTTTACAGACCAAATGACGACGGGCAACATTTCTTCGTGTATGGTGGCGTACTTCCACGTGAACTTTGGTTCGAACATGGCCAGCCACGGGTACCCGAGTACCACGTCCTCGTTTCCGATATCCATGATGAGGAATCTCATTTCCTTGTGGATCCCTTTAGTGTGTACATCGAGGTCCACATAATGAGTGATGGACCCCCCTTTGTTCTCGGTGTTGTCGATGTTCCATATTTTTCGTGGTTTTTCCAGGGGAACCAGTCCCAGTCCCATTCGTTTTGCAAATTTGTGATTCATGAAGCAGTCGGTGGCTCCACTGTCCACCAGTGCTTTTACGTCAGCCATTGCGTGATGTGTGCGAGTTGAGATCGGAATATGCATGGATCAAAAACGCGTAGTTACTATTACAACATCACGAGAATGTATTGCCCTCACCCAGGCCGCCGGGTTCAGGCGTTTGAAAAATCCTCCCGCTCCCAGATTCCCTTCATCACTAATTCCTGGGTTTCATCGCTTTTATTGGCGATCGTTTGGAGCACTTGTGCCGCTTCTTGCTGTGGTGATAAGTTCGTAGTGGCGCGAACTTGTGCTGGTGGTGGTTGACTCTGTCGTGACTTTCGGGGCTGTGTACAGTCGCGGCTGAAATGCCCGTATCGCTGACAATTATAGCATTGTACTCCCCTGGGTGGTCCTCCTTGTCGCTGGACGTACCCTCCTCTGGGTACGTATCGCCCCCTGGTTCCTTGAGTGTAGGGTCGGAAATTTGGGTCATTGGGGCTTATGTCTTCGGATCCTGCGACCGCCGCGGTGCTATTGTCGACTTCCCCTCTTCTAGCTCTGGCCCGAGCGGACGTATCCATTGTGTCAGGGTGTGTGAGGTGCGGAGGTGGAGAGTACCCCCCTTGGTTCCCGGGACGGTTCCGGTACTTCTCTAGGTTCTTCTTTCCTTCGTTGAAATGGTTCTGCAGGTGAATATACTGTTCCTGCCTTTTGAGGAGAGCCGCCTTCCACCCTTCGTAGCTTTGGGGGTTGTCGAGCGTATAGCATTGTTCATAGAGCTTGCGTGGGAGTCCTTTGGTGAACACATTGATCACCATGGGCGAATCTGCTCGATAGCCAGCACGCCGTACTAGTTCTTCGAATCTTGACACGTACTTGTCAATATCCGTTCCCTGCATATATATCCCCTCTTGTAATGCAGTCCGCGCTTGTTCTTGTTCCAGTGTATTCGTGAACCGCCTCTTGAAGCTACGGTATACCGCTTCCCATATTCGTTCGTCGTCTTCGGGGATTCCGTTTGTAATTTGAAGCGTCAACCACCGGGTGTGAGTGGTGATCCATTCGTTGAGGTCATCCCCCTCCAAGAAGGTAAGGAAAAGGATGGCGTGCGAGTATGCTTCGCGCATCGTTTGCGTGTGGCGGTTCATGCCCCTATACAATTCCCATTTGGTGAGGAAGGTTTCAGTGGCTTTTCTGTCTCCGCGGAAAATAGGAGGGGGCTGTCCTTGTAGTTTGTTATAGTCTCCCCTTCCGTTGGGATCGACTCCTTGTGGGCCCCCACCTCCACCGCCTCCGCCACCCCCTCCTCCTGAATGTGGCGGTCCTCCTGGCGGTCGTCGAGGTGGTACGCCTCCCGGGTACCGTCCTGGGGGTCCGCCTCCTCGAGGGATGTTGGCGGGTACCCCTTCTCCCTCGACACGCTGTCTTGCCAGGTAGCTCCAGACTCTGCTTTGTTCCCTGTCAGATGGTGGGTCCGGCTGGTCTGGTCCATACATTCGTTGGTTTGCTAGTTCGTCGAGTGTTACGTGATGCCCTGTGTTCGGGTCAATGACTCGTTCCACTGGTTGTAGTGGTGTCGGCGCCCTTTCTTCTTGTTCGTTTTGTAGTCTTCGCTCAGCCAGTCTGTCAGTGAGCCTCTCTTCTTCTTCAGTATACATGCGTGTTTCTGTGGCCATGGCTGTGGGCGATCGAATAGCAATTTGTTCGGCTTGTGCAGCTAGGGAATTAATACGTATCTCGTCAAATCGTCGCCTCTGCTGTTCTTCTTCAGCGTCAGGTCGGTCTCCCGCTTCGTCTTCAGTTGTGGTTTGGTCGGTACTTTCTGATGGTGCTGGCGCACTGTCGTCTTCTACACCGTCGATTGGACCCCACTGGTCTCGATGTACCACGTCACTTCGTAGGATGTTGCAACCGTATTCTGGTCCTGTGGGTCGAAGTATGTCCCACCATTCTCTGCGAGGACTCCAAGCAACTTCCGTCCAACACGTATGCTCGAAATTGAACTCAACTGGGTAGACCCTCAATGGTCGTGTAGGTATGTCCACCCAATATCCAGTAACGTTGTTGATTGTTCCCCACCACACGTTTCCGAGGTATCGGATGGGAACGTTTCGATCTCCTCTCCTTTCAATGGAGTATTGCGCAAATACCCAACTATCTGCAGTAGTTTCGGTCGCCACGATGGGAGCTTGGTCTTAATGTTACGTGTCTATTGGCATGTGGCTCGACTTGAGCAAGAGATAGGCGACACTACAAGGATACGACTTAGCGATATGACGGCCCTCTTGGCACGTGATCGTGAGAGTATAACAGTAAGCCCTTAGTCGTGGGACAATACTGACTCAAGGATAATGATGACAAGGCAGACTCCTATTGCAAGGAGCGCAAGACTCAGACTGATGAGGAAGGATAGAATAGATTCAAGAAGACCAAGCTGCGGACTACGGCGCAGCTTGGCTAACCTTATATACATGTACACGAGGGCTTTAAAGCGCCTCTTGAATGGTAAGTAGCCAATCATGTACAGTATGGTTATCGTAAGAGTCCATGTGAGTCATACCGTATCGTCCAATCACAACCTCGTTCCTTATCATACAGCACTGGGTTATCATAACCGTTATCTGTGAGTCACATACCACTTATCACATGTCAGAAGTCCGGGGATACGAGCTACCCAGAATCTTGCGTCGTAACATGTAGGGTGACGTCAAGGGGAACAATGACAAAGAAAACAAAGATAAGGCTGTCCATGACGTACAAGGCGTGCGGGAGTCGAGACGAGTCGTATGAATCAGGGGAAAGAGTCGCAAAGATAGGAATCCATGGATAGAGAGACGCATGGCATCAACTTCAGGGAAAATGGTAAGAAGTCCCCTTAGCAGTACGTCGCAAGGCAAGAAATCGTAACAACGAATGGGCCCGAGTGTGTCTATTCTGTCACGTTCTCCAGGTATGTCCGATACTTCTGTATATTTAATTACTAACAATATGGCCTGGCTCCCCTTCAGCATGCAGACAACGCCCAGCAGGCATTTTCTTCTTCTTCGACTCCAACACTTCACAACTCGTTGCCAACACTGGAGAAGCTGCATGCGGCATGGGAGAAGGCCTCTGTCAAACCCCATTATGCCCCATTCGTACCAGCTCTCAACGCGGGAATGAACAAGCTCAATTCCTATTATCAACGTTCGGCCGAATCAGACGGGCATATCATGGCTATGGGTAAGTCTTTTTTACTAATCTCTTACCATGTGCTGATGAGAACACTGTGACGTAGTGCTCAACCCAACGAAGAAGATGGGGTACTTCGTGAAGTACTGGCCAACCTCCCTCGTTTCAGAGGTTGAAGACGTCATTCAAAGACGTGTAAGTTGATCTCCATTGTGCTGTTTCTCATAATACTGACACATATACAGTTCATTGAGCGGTTTCATGAGCACAACAAGAAGGCGCTTGTTCAAACCACCACACGTGTTCACAAGACATCAGCATGCCCCAAACCTGGCCGCCGCCACTATACCGATGACACTGACTCAGAGTCAGATGACGACGACTGTCAGCAAGCCGTTGACCCAACAAACCGTTGGATAGATGAGTGGAAGTTATATATTAACACTCATGAGGTCGTCCCAGAAGGAATGGGGATTGTCCAGTGGTGGGGGGTACATTCATTCATATTTTATTTCTGAGTCTGACTTCAATACGCTCACACAATAACACGCTTTAGGTGAATGGAGGACGCTATCTGGTATGGCAATCCCTCGCACGTGACTACCTTGCAGTCATGGCGTCATCAGTCTCCAGCGAGAGGGCCTTCTCCTCAGCTGGTATAACAATCTGCAAGTGGCACAATTGCCTCGATAGCGACATCGTCGAGGCCCTGCAATGCCTCAAATCCCTCATTCATCAAGATCTTATGGTACACGACACCATTACCGTTACCGAGGAAGAAGCCGAGCTCGACCATGAGGGTGAAAACCCCACAAACCAAGACCATACCGCAAGTGAGGTTGTAGGGTGGGGGGATAATCTGTCAGCTGAGGGGTTGTCCGGTGATGAAGGTGGGGGGGACGTGATCATTTTGTCAGGCTCACAACCTTAGAAATGTTCCATTCGCGTTTTTACTACACTACCAAAAAAAGTGTCTACCTTACTTTGTCTGACATATGGGCCGTGGCTTCTAAGCCATGTGGGCCGACAACATACAAAGCCGTGGCTTGCAGGCCATGAGAGGCCTAAGCCCCCAGAAGCCATGGACATCGGCTCAGGCCTCCAATTTTCGAGGCCTGAGCCTCCCAAAGCCAGGCCGTTAGACCGGCTTTCGGGCCGAGCCGGGCCGGGAAACCACTAATCGTCGTGCACATGCGACGCTTCGTGGAGGACCTCGGGGGCGCTCCCACGCTCGAGCTCCCACCGATGGCGCGGCACGCGCGCAAGTCGGTGCACGAGCTCGCGCACGCCTTTAATCTGAAGATCAAGAGCGAGGGATACGGCCCGGCGCGCTATACCACTCTCATCAAGACAACGCTTAGCGGCGTACGGGTATACGAGAGAAAGGTCGCGCGGATTTGGGGCAAGCCGGCGGCGGTACAGGTGCATGGCAGCGGAGGCGACAAGGGCAAGGGAAAATGAAAGGCGGGGGGCAAGATCCATCCGAGAGATAGCGAACTCGTAGGTGGTGTACGTTTTTCCACACGATACCCGCGAAATCGCCGAAATATGACGATTTGTGCTGATTTCTTTTTGGTTGGTAGGCTGCACCGAAGATAGACGGGTCGAATGTAGGGTTCCAGATGTTGTCGGCTATGGGGTGGGAAGAGGGCAGTCGGATCGGTACCGTTGGCGGTGTTGGATTGGACATCCCGCTGGGATCAAAACTACAAAGTTGGGGCTCGGCGCGAGCTCGCACAAGGGTTGAAATTACAACAGCGGAAGGTACATGTGGCCGGTAAAAATTAAGCAATCACTTATCTGCTATCTCAGACCATTTAACATCAGGTGTACAACATCGTGACTTGTTGAATCTTCAAGGCGGGGTACAGAGTATATAGGACGGCGAGTATCACCGACAAAAAGACTCCTCCAGGCTTCGTTTGATGGGATCAGAGAGTGCTGCTGGCGTCTCAGTAGCCCTTCTGGCGCCTTTCGTCTCGTGGTGTCGTCATGAGGGCGCCAGGTGTCTAAGCATTTGTAAGGGGATGGGATGAGAATTCACGTTTGGACGTAGCGTGATAGTGATGGCTCCCTATGGTGGTGGCAATTATAATGGGAGACCAAAAATGCGATTTATCTTGCGTTGATGCGGCATTGCGCAATTATATCTTACATGAAGTAGCGTATGGGGCTAAGAGCGGAACACCGTGACCACATCAAAACCAAACTTCAGCATGATCTGTGCCTGTTGCTACTCCTTCTAGGCCCCAAGCAAGAGGAAATTATGACTCTGAGCTTCGAGAACATCACGGATTGAGCATATTGTCTTTGTCCTGGAGATCCCGAAGTAGTACTCAGCAGGGTCAGGGAGGGTGTCTGCCACATCTACATCGCGTTCGTGGTCGAAATCAAATTTGCGGCAATGTAATTCAATATCCGGAGGCGCCCGCCCCACGCCCATAGAGCACGCTAGCTCGGTGCCCTAGTCTCGTGCACGACGACGTCCATTGAAGTCCTGAAAATGTAACAAGTATAAGTCATGACGAATGCAACGCAACTGGGGGGGAGCATGCCAACCTCAACGTAAGCGCGTGCTGGGTCTCGATATCCGTCAGCGTCAGCGCCTCGATCGTGTGCACGCCCGGCGCGAGCGCGAGAAACGACATCCGCACAGACTGGCACGTAGCTGGTCGTAACGGTCTGTTAGGCAAGGCAAGTAAGGCAGTCAGTCACGACTTTGCGGACAAAGGGAAGGAAAGGAAAGGAAAGGAAAGGAAAGAGACACCCGACGCACCCGACGCGCACGCGGCTCTCCAGAGGCACGATCCCTGGTCCCGCACCTGGCCCTCCTACTACACCAGCGCCGTGAGAGAGGCCCTGCCGCCTGCGCCTGCGCTCCCACACGCTCACTTCTAACCGCCGTGTCCATGCGCTCTGATTGAATATAAACACGTCCAACGCAAACTCGTCGTGCGGCACAAGTCGGCGCGCACCAGTATTGCCGCCTCCATGCATCCCGATGCTCACGACGATGCGCTCGCGCTCCGGGATGGCAGACGCGGACGCGGACGCGAGCGACAGCGACGGCGCGGGCGAGGGCAAGGACAATACGCGTGCGCGGGACAGCAGAGCCGCCGTCGCGCCGCCTCGTGGGGCCTCCATCGCTGCACCAGGGATACTCGCCGCGCCCCACGCTGCGAGGGGACCCTGTACGCGCGGCGTAGGGGGCACAGGCGAGCCCTTCGGGTATGCGGGGTACGCTGGAGTCGCGGGCGGGGGTGTGGTGCCTCCTCCGGCGTCCACGAACGCCTCGTCCGCCTCCGCCATGGGCAACATCTTGTTCAGCGCCGCCGGGGGCGGGATTCCCGGGCTTGGAGGCGGCGCGTACGTCGTATGTGGTGCGCCGCCCGACGAGAGCGCCGCTGCGACGTTCGGTGGCATGTATGCGAACTTGGAGAGCGGGCTCGGGCTTGACGGCGCGCTACTGCTAGCTATGGCGCCGGGGCCGACACCAAGTGCGCCTGTCGAAGCGCGGAGGGTGAGTATCGAGCGCGGGGAGCGAGGGGCCGGCCCGGACGGCGCGGTGAAACGCTTGCTACCCGCAACGAGATTCGGCGCGATCTGCTTATCCGGGATGGGCGATGAGATACGCTGGGTGGCAGTAGGGAAAGGCGAAGGCGGTTCAGGCAACACTTCACTTTCTGTCTGACCCACTGCCGGTGTCCGCTGCGGGGCGAGGTCGAGTACGCAGTTCCAGCGCGAAGGAAACGGTTGCGTTGGGAACAACAGCTCTTCCATCCCACCGACGACCCGCGCCACAGCCCCGTTTCCTTGCGAGACAGAACTCGAGAACGGCTGTCCGCGCACGATGATTGTGACTGGACGCTGTAACTCCTCGCCCAGAGAAGACGTGGACACACCGAGGAGGAGCGCTTCCTTTTCGGATATCGGGGAGCTGAGCAGCTCGACGGCGAAGAGCAAATTGTACTGTTCGTGCGCGCTCAAGCGGAGCGGGAATAACTCCGGGCGCGATTTCCCATCCCCCGGAAGAAGGCGCACCCGCGCACCCCCTACCCCGCCGACCGTGACGTCGACTGCGTCGACAGAGAATCCCTCTGGTGCTTGTCCCGGATGCTCTATCTCGACGCAGAGCATCACGGTGCGCTCTGCGTGGCCAGCCGCGAGCGCATCGTCGAGGGTAGCATCGGGGTGGGTATCATCGAACAAGATATAAGGGACAAACACGGTGCGCATGCGCACGCGGAAGCAAGACACGACGGGAAGAGTCCGGCGAAACGATTTGCGGAGCGTGGCGCGGGTAGCGAGGGTTGGCGTCGTTGAGGATACGTCGACAGACAGCGGCCGAGAGGCGGGGAGGGCAAAGTCTTGCTTCCGTGTCTTGGCGCTGATCCGGGTGCTGGGCAAGGCGAGGGGGAGGGAGCGTTTGAGAAGCTCGGTGCTGTGCTCGGTGAGTATGGTGTGGATGTAGAGGCGGACGGGTGAGGTACCTGCAGAAAGCCCCTCAAGAAGGTTAACCTCGTCCAGACCGTGATAAAACTTGTCGTACTCCTGTGCGCTGGTGAACGGCTCCATGCCTGCGGACGCTGGGGACTTGGGGAGACCCCCCGCTGCGAGGAGCATTGCTGCGAGCACGTTCCTGGCAGGTGTCATGGGCACCGGTTTCTCGCGCACGGTAATCGACGCTGTGATACAGAGCAACGGGTCGGGTGAGGGTAGTCGCAAGAACGCTACCGAGAGTGTGAAAGACGCAGTACGAAATCAATGGCCAACTACGCACCAACGTTGATGCACATCCGATAAACCGCAACCCAAACACCGACCGTCCCGTCCCACAGGAGTGCAAACGCGTCCCGATCCTCGACAAGTCTCGCTTTCGCAGGATCCGACACCTCTCCCCATGCCCCTGATACAAGCGTCACGCCCTCGGCACGCACATATCGGCGGTCCTGTTCTGTGGTTACAGGTGTAGGATTTGGGGTATTTGGCGGAAAGATGTTAGGAGGTACATAGAGGGCGCCGTTCCCTGGGGTTGGCTTGAGAGAAATAGTGCGTGGCGGAGTGCCGAGTCGAGGCGCGGGATGAGCAGGGGCAGGAGCGGGAGATATGTATGTAGCGTCGTAAGACACTTGCGTACAAGTGAGGAAGGATAGAAGGGCAAGGGGCGGGTGCGTGGGGTCGGAGGGTGCATCATCTGGTTGCTTCAAGCGAAGAACGAGGAGAAAGTCGAGGAACTCGTCTGACCAACACACGACGAGTGCATATAAGTAGAGAACAGAAGAGAATAGACTGTCGAGAAGTACCGAAGAATGCTCGCTGGCGCTCGGTTTCCTGTGAGATTAATTTCTGTAGCCAGGCGCCGTGATCGGTGTGCTTCGTAGGGAACTGGATAGTTACATTCGGGACGACAACGTCCAATGTCGACGAGTTGACGATTTGTTCAAAAGTCGCCATCTCGCTAGGTCCTGCTCTTTGGAAGGTGAGTGTGTACACTGCGATTGGGCTGAGGCCGGGAGAAGTTGTGTCCGCATCACAAAAAATCGATTTATTAGGCAACTAACATGATGAAAGATCGACATCCACGCCGAGTCCTAGAAGCTCTCAATGTATTTTTCATCCACGATTTACACGATTGCCTGATATACAGCATGCCAGGTCCGGCATAGACTACTCCGACTATGACCCTAAACAAAAAACATGTTTCGAGGAATGGTAACGTGATAAATAAGGAGCCTATCGTCAGCAGGGACATGCAATCCCGATGCAGGTGTCTTCTGAGCAGATCGACAGGAGCGTCGAGTCACCAGTTGCTGACTTGTACAGAATGTCCAGGCCGGAGACCTGCAGGTCTGATATTCTGCGCATAACGTTTAAGACCATTGGAGACCATTGAGCTTGTTAGAGTACAACTTGAATACATATTACAGTGGCGCCAACAAGACCGCAGTATAGATGGGCAATGTGTATTAGCACACCATCAATCTATTATACGATGAATAGATGCAGTGCTCACCACTGGCAGACGGGATCTCGTGGCTTCTAGAATCTCAGGGGCCCTGTCAACATCGAAGAAGAGTGGCCACCCTGGCTGGCGCTCACTTCGAGTCCCGAACTGCCCAACCCATTATAGTCTGTGCAGCGTCAGCTCCGAGTGACCCCCCCCCCCATGCAATGAAGCTATGAAGGGCCATACATGATGGCCGAGGATGCCCCTGCCACCCAGACTGGCGTCGTCAGTGCCGACGACTGCCCACAGTAAGCCAATTCCGCCTTAGTAATGCCAAAGACCAAGACCACGATCTTGAGCAGGCGGTACCCCATTAATTTGACTCCCAGGGGCGGCTGCTCTCTTGTTCGTCACGGTCCACGTCCCATGCGTTGTCGCCTCTACCCTGTAGTGAGCGGGGGAGATGCGGCTAGTGAGTGAATTGACAGACGGTCATGCCGAACCAAAGGAATATTGTGTGGTCGCATGGTCGAGCTAACTAGGCCTGCTGCTAATGTAGACATCAGGGAGAAAGACTGGGAGCGGGCAGGCTTGTCAGGTTAACCAAGTCATGTGAACGCGTGACGCGCATACGGATTAAGTAGTTGTTTCCCTCGCTCTGTAATGGTGGTTACCTAGACGACTGTGCAATCGATCTAACCCTCCAACATATTCATCTGTCCAGTATGGCCGCTGCAAAAGATGTGGACCACCGGAAAGTGTTCTCGAATTCGTGCGTAAATGGCTATTGGCCTGTGACTTTCTCGATAGTGACCCACTACTCCAGCCCGGGTCCCTCAGCATCGCAAAATGCAGGAACAGGGTGCGTCAATCCCCTTTTTTGTGTTCCGATACTCGTTCGAGAACCGTCCTTGGATAGACCTCAAATCGCCGCCGAATCGCAGGAAATCCCATCCCAGCTACGTGTTCAAGTCACTGGTATGTACTTGAGTCCTGACTCGCTGATCCCCCGATAAGTATCGTTATCGTTTCTAGTACTACGAGCGCAGAGTGTTCCCCGTCTTCGGAATGTTTTTGGCCTAAAGTTCTTTGTTACTGCAACCAGTCAAGCGACAACAAAGAAGACATCAAGCGTTCCGCCTGAGGGACCGACGGTGCAATGGAACGAGAACCTTGACGCTTTGTAAGGCATGCCTTCTTAGTCCTCTTTTACGGCTTAGATTTCTATTCAGCACTGTACAACCGTCTTCGCGTCTTATACTGCGTCTTTTTGCGGAGCGATTCGCACGTCGAGATATCCTTATCGGCACGCACGAACTGATACCTGTTGAATCCCAAACTGGTTCGTTTCTTATCCGAAATCTAGCTTGTTCGACCAGCTGAACATCCGGGTGTAGACGTTCCTTTTGTCGTTACCAACGGCGACAGACGGGCTAGACAGTCGATAGAGCCGGTCATGCTCTACTTGACGGTCGTTGTGTCACCGAATACGACTTCCTATCCGGTCTTGCCCATCGACGCCACCAATCTCCGATCGACCGAAGTCGGGTCGCCCCCTAGAGAATCTACGAAGTCCTCTCCTGCCAAGGACTCCACGAACACCGCTCGATCCACCGTCATCACGGGCCCTGAAACACTCTCACCTCCAACGGAACGCCTTCCCAGCGAGATGAACGTCCCTACGCCGCCAGTGGCCGAACGGCTGGCGGGAATGTCACCAGTCGAGAATGTTCTCCGTGATGCCGACGAGGCCATGACGACAATTAATGTCTCGAAAGCGTTGGAAGGTGCTCTTGGGAGGATCAAGTGGGTGATGGATGCTGTGAGCTCAGTTGCAGAAGTGCGTGCGATTTCCTTTTTACCAGTTCTTGACCGAGCCGAATTTGGTCACCAGCTTCACCCGTATGCAAAGATGGCATATAGTCTACTCTTCGTGATCCCCAAGGTGATCTGTCTGCGTTGATGTCGGATTGGAATACTTATATTATGTCAGACCCTCCTAGAGCAGTTTCAACGTGACGACAACATCGGAACCTTACTCGTCGCCATGCACGATGCGTTTGATTTCGCAAACCAAAAAGACCGTTTCGAAACTATCGAGCGCATTCCCAGGCAGGCACAGATCCTGACGCTGATGTTGCAGCATGTCTGTAATTGCTGTGACTTTATTCAATCATACGCAAAGAATTCTCAATTTTGTACGTAATATTTACCCATTTCGGTTGCCGGTGTGAACATGTGGTTCTCAGGGAAGCGAATATTGAAGAATACTGGCGGCGGAGTCGACAAACAAATCGAGGACTTTCGTGCGACCCTTCTCGGACTGCACAAAGCTTTCTTGGACGAGGCCACGATCACCACAGAGATAACGGCACTCCAAATACTGGACGGTGTGGGAATAATATCGGCCAACGTCGGCGGGATTTTAAGTCAGCTTGATGGGATGGCTATCCAACTGAAGTGGGTGTCTAACCAGGTGTTAGATGCTGGTATGTAGCCCTGATACCTCGAGTGCTATCTATCTGAGGATCGTCACAGAGATAGATGCAAAAATAAGAGAAATCCCATACGGCACCGGCTCGCGATTCACACCCGGCAAGGGTTGTCTTGCGGGAACACGCACGGCCTTCCTAGACTTCATTGCCAACTGGGTAAACGACCCCACGTCCGAGCGTTGTCTCGTTCTTTTCGGCCAGGCAGGCACGGGAAAGTCGTCGATTGCGCACGAGGTCGCACGTCGCTTCGACAAAATCCATCGACTTACGTCATCGTTTATCTTTTTGCGGAAGGAGCAATCAAAGCGGGAGGCTTATCACCTGTTCACGACTCTCGCTCGCGATCTCTCCGACCGCTACCCTTCGTTTAAATCCGCGCTTGGAACCCTCGTGAAGGACAACTCCTCCCTCCGAGCTGGCACACGTGACTATGATACCCTGTTTCAATCCCTTATCCTGGAACCGCTTAAGGACCTACACATCGTCGGACCTATTCTTGTTGTAATCGATGCCCTGGACGAGAGTGGGGATGCAAGTGGTAGAAACGGATTACACACATTTCTCGCTAAAAACGTCATCAGACTCCCATCGAATTTCCGTGTGCTCATCACTTCGAGACCTGAGGACGGCATCGAGTCAGCGCTCGTCGGAGCGCAATCAGTCATGATCAAACACATGAAGGATTCCGAGCTGGCTGCTAAGACCGATGACGATATTCTTACCTTTCTTCAGAAGAGCCTCCATCCGGACCAGTTCAGACGTTATGGCGACGCGCTGGCAATAAAGGCTGAGGGATTGTTCCAGTGGGCAGCGGTTGCCAGCCAATTCATCCTAGATCCTCCCGGGCGTTTTGGTTATAGCAAGAGAAAGTGTATAAATCATCTACTGAAACCCAGCACAAAAGGCGATGGGCAAGACCCGTTGGACGAGTTATACAAAGAGGTGCTTGAAGGATATTTCACAGAGCGAGAAGCACGACTTCTATTCCGCTCTGTCGTGGGACAGCTGATTGCTTCAATTGAACCCCTTAGTATCCGCTCTCTGACCACTCTGCGACGACATGCCGACAACGACGACAACGACGACGACGACGACGACGTCAGCGATGGCGATGGCGATGACTTTGTTATATTACTCCGTCGCCTTGGTTCGTTGTTGAGCAATGTCAATTCATCCGATGAAAACCTTCCGATCATTCCCCTCCATACATCGTTCCGCGATTTCCTCACAAATAAAGAGAGGAGCGGCGAATTTTGTGTCGGCCTTCGTCACCGTCAATTGGCCCACTCCTGTCTCAATCTACTGCTCAAACACCTCAAATTCAACATCTGCGATCTCAAAACATCATATCTTGCTAATAAGGATGTGACAGACCTTAACTCCCGCGTTGATGAACACATTCCACCTGCTCTGTTGTACGCCTGCCGTTTCTGGGGCGATCATTTGAAACATATTGGTTTCGAAACCGATCTGTTTGGAAAACTTCGAACTTTGTTTGAGAAGAAACTTCTCTTTTGGTTGGAGGCTCTTAGCTTGACGAACCATGTGGGTGTTGCTTCGGCAGCGTGCGAGGCTCTGAAGGTGTGGTTAGCCTCTGGTCAAGTGGTGAGTATAATTCAATTGTTAATTGGTGAGGAAGGCGAAAAATTAATAGCCGCGATCGCAGCCGGACTCTCAGATGGAGCTAGAAAATTTGAGGTCGTTCGTCGATGATACCTCCGTGTTCGTACAGTATTTCGGGGGTGCCATGGGCAAAGAGTGCACCACATGTGTATCTTTCTGCTCTACCATTTGCGCCGACTGGTTCTCTTGTCTCTGCACATTATTCCAGTTCATTTCCTCGAATGTTACGCGTGAAACGCGGGCGATTGTCTCGTTGGCCATCATTAAAGTTGGTGATTTCAACGGTTGACGGCGATGTCCGTTCCGTTGCAGTCTCACCAGATGGCCAGCGCATCGCAGGCTCTTCCGGTCGAACAATTCGTGTGTGGAATGCCACGACAGGCGAGACAGCGGCAGGCCCATTTTCTGGACACATGGGTATTGTCTTTTCTGTGGCGTTCTCGCCAGATGGCCAGCGCATCGTCTCAGGCTCAGGCGATCAAACAATTCGTGTGTGGAATGTCACAACGGGAGAGACAGTGACGGGCCCGTTTACTGGACACACTTCCTCGGTCTTTTCTGTGGCATTCTCGCCAGATGGTCAACGCATTGTCTCAGGCTCGCGCGATGGAACAATTCGTGTGTGGAACGCCACTTCGGGAGAGACAGAGGCAGGCTCATTTACCGAATACATGACTACGGTCTTTTCTGTGGCATTTCGCCAGATGGCCAGCACATCTTCTCAGGCTTATCCGATCAAACAATTCGTGTGTGGGATGCCACGACGGGGGAGATAGTGTCGGGCCCGTTTACTGGACACACGGGTTTTGTCGAGTTTGGCATTCTCGCCAGATGGTCAGCGCATCGTCTCAGGCTTTCAGATCGAACAATTCGTGTGTGGAACGCCACTACGGGAGAGATAACGGCAGGCCCATTTACTGGACATACGGAT